>PQWD01002052.1:0-31079 GCA_019425675.1 Leucinodes orbonalis | reverse complement strand
AACACATTTAGCGTTGTCTACGTAATATGCAAGAGCTTGTTAATCGAGAGCCTCGAAAGTGTGAAGGAGTAACCGTTTTTTTTTAAAAGAATAGTGAATTCATTTATTTTTAGAATAACATTAAATATCATTGAAGATAAGCATACAAAGTCCGACGCGGTAGTAAATTCATGAGAGGATTCAACAAGAGTTAAACAATTGGAGATAGTTATTGGTAACTTTATCATCAAAGCTTACGATATTATTTTAGTGATCTGTACAACTTGTTACATCATTCTTATTGATGTACAAGTAAAGGGCACGATTTTTTAAATGTAAATCACATGCACGATTACATACTGATTTACTTTATATGGTGACAAAAGTTATTTTACGATCCTTCAATGAGAACTCTAAACGGACTAATACATTTACTAATTCCGAATACAGTACGAAGTGCAAAAGGCACCACAAATCGGATATACCGTAGATTATCTCTATAAATCTGCGAAGCCAGTAATCTAGTCTACTGGGTTTTGTACGACTTCCCCGTATTGAAGTGTCGCTCTTATCGATTCCAACATTAAACAAATTGAAGATTTATTATCCTAGCTTTGAGTACTTTAGAAAATCAGTGCTGGTACCGATATCAGTATTAGTTTTTTTTTCGATTATGTTTTTTATAATAAATGGTCATTTTTATCACTGGCCAAAGTAGTACCGAGTACACTTCTATTATTAATATTGACTATATTATGTTAAATCTGCCGTCCTTTAACCAGAACTACGTAATACGATTTTGAGCTATAAATTTAAAGAGATACAGTTTTAAAAACTGTTTCTTTCTATCTAATCAATGTAACCGTATGGCTTTAAGTTTTAGAAATATTTAAACGCAAAATACCGTTAAATGACAAATAATTCAACGAATTTGTAACTTAAAAATGACTATACCATACTTCTTAGTTAAAAATGCGTTAAAGTAAGTAATTTTATGATATAATTAGTTAATTTCTATGCAGGATTAATCGTAAATGATGCAGAATAATATGAATTTCAGTTGTGTCTTACGCATATTTTTTGCGTTTTCTCCAAAATCGATCTTTGGGGTTAGTGTGGTTTCGCTTGAAGAACGGCACTTTTTTTTTGTGTCTCTATTATTATGTATAATTGGACACATAACTATACGAGTGTATCAGTTTCAAATAATATTGGTATTATATATATATCTTAAAAATTATCAAGGTTTGTGTTTATGGCTTACTTGTAATTAAATAATGATTTTTATTAAAGTTACTTTGTTTTCTGTGCTGAGAACCTTCTTATTGATGCATTTGTCTTCCACGTTTTTTAATCAATGCAAAATGGTGATTTTGAAGATGGTTAAATAGATCTTGCGCAGTGCAGTGTTTTTCGCCATTTTCATATATGAAAGCATTTTGGAATCAGTCACAACATTTTAAAATGAAAAACGTCCTCAAGTTTTATTATGGAAACCGTTTACCATTTCATTATTCAAGTATATCTATACATTTAACTTTACCATATACTATTACGGAATGAACAACGATACTTCAATATCATTCGAACTCAATTTGCCAGAAGGCATTTTGCTGACAAAACGTCAGCTATATTCTTTGACAAATTCTCGTCTACGGCAAACAATCATTAATTAGGTGGGGAAGTAAACTCACCTGGGGGGTGTGACTGGCATTAATCACCCGATAGTGGGGCAACTCTTTGCGATCAAGCGCTAAGGACTCTCTGATTGATGGAGAGCGAATTGCCGATCTTTTCCTTATATTTGATAGTTCGATATTTTTGTACGTAGTGGACAGAAACTTCATTGTAGATGTAGAATATAGCATGAAATAAAAAATATCTACAGAAATTTATATAACGCCTTCTAGCCCCAATTTAAAAACACAGCTTTGTACATTATTAACGACGAAGAAAAATACTTATATATATTAACCGACGTAGGGTCGAAAAATTCAACAGTGTAGGTATACGAGTAGGTAGAAGCGCTCTCTCATTACACATAGGTAAGGCTTTTATAGGTACTGTTATCTCATTTTCACTTAAAACCATTACGGAAGGGGGGGGGGGGGATTTCAAAACCATACGAATCAACAATATACAATGTAAAAATCTAAATGGAATACATGCTCCGATGAATATGGGGATATAACTAAATGCTATTGGTGTCATAACGGACTTCTCTACTATAGACATCATTAAATGTATGGCATGTTTTTCAAAAACGTTACTTAGGTTAGTTAGTTAGGTATTCGGTATTTTAAAAGTTTTGTAATCACACCACGGCTTCGGACATAGTTTTACGGAATAACAACGTTTCTCTCAAAGTTCAATATTATCGTTTTATTTTTCAACAATCAGGTCATTTAGTTAAACATATACCAAGACCAAGCTTAGAAAAAACATATAAAACGACTCTCATGGTTTACCCCGTATTAAGTATGCGAAGCTAAACAATCTGTGGATCAGTTTAGCCAGAGCTAAATAAAGATATTAAGTAAATGCTTTTTAACTTGACAATGGACAAAATTAGCATGTTATGGTCATCATCCTTTTAAATATAAGAATAATGCGGAATTATTTATTAGCATATTTTGCTATATCAAAAGTTCCCGGTTTTATGTACTCGTACGTCACTATGTAATATTGTATATTGTGTTGTATGATTCTCTATTACTTCTATTAGTTCTGGTAGCTCAATTTAGTCGCATTGTGTTAGGCTACATGGCCCTATGTTAGAGAATTTGTATGTTGAAGACATTGAATAATTGTATTTATTTATATTCTCATTGGATACTTTTCATTAATTTGGAGAAACTATTGCAATGTGTCGGCTAAGTAAATTTCTCACAAAATACTAAAGCAATATTTTATATATTCTAAATAAAAGTTTTTAGTGGGATCATATTTTTGCCTAGCCATCAATTTTGAAATCGAAAGACACGTATCATAAAGTATTAACTTGAGAGCTAAGCACTGTGTTGAATATTGGTACCTGCAAACTTTCCAAAATATGTGCTTTGTGAGTTACCTTTTTATAACGAAATTTATATGAAATACAGCGGAAATTTCAGTACTTTTGTGCCGAAATGTGTAGATTAGTGTGGAACCAGGGCAAACGGGATTAGGGCGAGACAAACGACCCAAAAACGGTTACTAATCTTGCCTTGTTGTGAACAGCAAAGTGTTCGCAAAACACATTTTGCGAACACGGCTATACTCGCCACGGCTTAGTTCAGGAAACACAAGCTTTTAAATACTTTAATGTTAACATAGACATACTTTTGCCTTACCTGTACGTTATATATTATCTTATTCTATATTTTTTTATAAATATTATTATTTTTTGTCAATATGATTTACCCTATTTAGCCTTATCAACATGTAGTTGTATAATATTCTTCATTTATTATTTTATGAAATAATCTTGCAGCTCGCTAGTTAAGAAAGCTTGCAACGTGAGAAGAACTATGTCCAACTATGGTTAAACGGAGGAAAATTATATTATGTTTGGTACAGTAAACCCAAGTAATAATAATATTTAAAACAAGGTGTTAAGCTCGATAGTGAGTGGTCTACTATTCACGTAGTGCCAAATATCAAACTTGAAATAAGAGGTTATGCACTTTGTTTCGGGAAAACGTACTCGAAATAATTCAATTACTGGGTTTATAAGACTTGATATACAGATGTCAAGCTTAACGATATGAATAGGTACATTATGGGAACTATAATTAATCGATTATTGTTTTAGGCAGTACACAATTAACTAGTTAGTAGACTCGGTACTGAGTCGTCTATGTAAGTACCACCGCAATGCCAGATTTCGTCCCGTGAAATAGAAGTATTATGCACGTTTATGTTACGGGATGGGGCACTGTAAATAGTGGAATTACCGGGTATATAAGAGACCTAACATCTGTTGTCTCTGGTGGCAGTCGCAGTGGGGCATTGACGGAAAATAATAACTGTCTTTCAGTTGTTAATTTTCTTTCACTGCTGCTCTGTCACAGTCGGGCGTATCACTTACAATCAGGTGAGCGTCGTGCACTCAGTAGAATAAAAAAAAATTAACGGTTGAATATTTGCAATTCAATGACAATCGTGAATATATCATATGAAACACATTTTACAAAGGTTGTAGTAGAAGTTTTGTAAATATAAAATTTTTAACTGTAATGTATTCCAAAATGTCTATTAATATTGATAGTGAAAAATACAATAAAAGATATAGTTAAAGTTAAACACTACCAATTTTATTAACGTTAGACTATATAAAAATACAGTGAAAAAGAAGATTCGAAGGTTGTGTGTGAAGCCGTCCAATCTGCACTGGGCCGCTGACGTCTAAGGCCTAATCAACTATACGGGTAGACTCGTGCCCCTCGGTGGGGACGTTTAATGAGCTGATGATGATGACGGTTATAAAACAAAACGAATAAGCAAAAAAATAAAATCCCTAGCTTCGGCAATCGAAAAACATGAACAAAAACCTATTCAGCTCACTTTTTCATTACTTTCCATATAACTCCTTTTAACATACACTCAGCGCCATTTAGACCTAGTATTTAGCCTGTAATAATGGATACTTAAAAACGGATAAACATGTTTATATTTTTTTTTTGTTAATTCATACATATTATATACATAGAAAACACCTAAACCATTACAAACAGACATGTTCATGCACACAAATGTCTTGACTGCCCGGGGATGGAACCCGGAACCCTTAGTGTAAGAGTTACACCAAATGGGCAACCATTACACCAAATCGGTCGTCAAAATGGTAGAAAATGGTTTTCAGACGTTATAGACTGTCTTTATATTCTAAAGCCCACAAGTAAGCGTTTCATGGCTCAACGGCTAGTGCTATCAATCAGCAACCTTTCATTTTAAGCAGTTAGTATACGATTGCAAAGGTCAGTCATCGTTGCAGTGACCAAAAATATTAGGTATGTATTAAAAATAGTACAAAATACACACAACCATGCATGAAGTTAAATTAATGTGGAAAATTAGTTAAATAAACCATTTAATATGCTTAAAATATTAGCCAACTTAAAAAAAACAGCACCTGTAGGCATAATTATAATATTTTATTACATTAGACCCGCCAGACACGCGAACGCGTCTAAAAATAATTTATTCACAAACTTCCCCTTCGCGGTCTTACACAAAAAACCGAAACAATTGAATTTGACAAAAATTAAATGCTCATATTTATTTTTTGTCGATTTCATCTGAGATTATGTAAATTTGAGTAGCCGTGAACTCTGCCGAAACTGTTCACAAACGCATTGGAGGATGTCTTCAAGACCTGGACTGGTCTAAACGAGGCATCAACGTCAATGGAGAGTTTATTTCTCGTCTTCGTTTTGCTGACGATATCGTCATCGTGGCAGAGTCATCGGAAGAGCTTGCGAAGATGCTGAACAGCCTTAATGAATCTTCTCGACGAGTTGGGCTTGGCATGAATTTGGACAAGACTAAAGTCATGTTCAACAGTCGTGTCATGGCACAACCGATATGCGTCGATGGCGTCCGTCTCGAGGTTGTGCAGAAGTATATCTGGGCCAAACCATCCGACTTGGCCGGCATAACTTCGAGAGGGAGGCTAGTCGGAGGATTCAGTTAGGCTGGGCAGCATTCGGTAAGCTACGTCATATCCTAACGTCAACTATTCCGCAATGCTTAAAAACAGAAGTCTTTGAGCAATGCGTCCTACCCGTGCTAACATACGCAGCGGAGATGAACACACTTCAAAGTCACTCAACGCGCAATGGAGTGAGCTATGCTCAGGGTCTCTCTTAGCCCGTTGGTGCAGACGAGTTCTGGAGCTGAGACCGCGTCTTGGCAAGCGTAGCTTAGGACGCCCTCCGGCCCGATGGACCGACGACTTGCGAAAGGTTGCTGGTGGAAGCTGGATGAGAAAAGCGGAGGACCGAGATATCTGGCGCAAAATGGGGGAGACCTATGTCCAGCAGTGGACTGCAATAGGTTGAAGAGAGAGACATATTATACATAGAAAAAACCCAGACTATCACGAACAGATATGTTCATGCACACAAATGTTTGTACTGCCCGGGGATCGAACCCGGAACCCTTGGTATAGCAGCCAATGTTTTGATAATCACTCTACATGGGTCATCAAAATTTATACATAATAAAGCGATTTTAATAATATTTGGTATGAAGTAAGCTAACACCTGAGATAATCCCATAAACGTTTTAGTGTGTGTTAATATATTGTACCACAGGGCACAGCTACTATACAATAGAAATAAATACCAGCATCTCTAGTTTCATGAATTTATCAACTGAATATGAAAGACAAGGCACTATCAATTTATAATGTGAACATCCGACGACATATTGAAGGAAATATTTTGACAAGATAATACAGGGACAAGCTTTGTAATTTTTCTATGCGATCCTAAGAAAACATTTCTGCCACTCAACCGTCTCATACACGCTTGATATTCTTTAGCTTTGTTAAAAATTGGTTTTTGTTGGGGTAGAAATATTAGGTCAAGATCTTGTTTACGCAGCGTTACCCTTATACAAAATGTAATTTTCCAGTTTCAATTTAACAAATACCATATGTAAATAGTCGAGTATCTTTTAACTTTTTACACGAGAGTTTGGTTATCATTCATCATCATTACAGCCTAATTATGTCACTGCTGAACGAAGGCCCCCTTATGATTTTCACGCGGACCGATCCGTTGCAGTTGACATCCATCTGCTACCCGCCACCTTAACCAGATCATCCGTCCATCTGGTTAGAGGTCTGCTACGCTTCGCTTTCCGTTAGTGGACGCCACTCAAGAACCTTTCCACCCCATCGGCCATCGGTTCTACGCACTATGTGCCCTGCCCAATGCCACTTCACTTGGGCTATGTATGTGGCTTCAACCTCTGGACTATGTCGGTCATTCCTACGGATATCATCGTTTCGGATTTTATCGCGTAGGGAGACACCTAACATAGCCCTCTCCATAGCACGCTGAGCACCTTAAATCTATTCAAGAGGCCCTTAGTGAGCGTCTCACTCCTCGGTGCAATTGGATAGGTTGTGTAAGCTCTTCGTGTACACGGACTGACATAGTAGCGCTCTCGTACAGACATCTTAACACTTCGATATAGCGAAAGTCAATATGGCATCGTTGGAGGGCCTGAAGCACAGACCGATTCTCGATCGAATCAAAGGCTTTCTCATAGTCCACAAACGCCAAGCATAATGGCCGGTTATACTCTCTAGTCTTCTGTATAACCTGCTGCAGCGTATGTATGTGGTCTTGGCTCTATAGACTTATAAATTTATTAAGCTGCTTAACAGTATTCTGATAAATATAAATCTCAAGATTGCTCAACATGCTATGGAGTTGGTGATGTTAGTTGTTTTCCTATGCGATAAGTTCCAAAAACGAAAATATTAATAGGGGCCGACATAGCCTATAGGATTATTAAATTGATGTGGCGGTGGGCAGGGTACATAGTATGTAGAACCGATGGTCGAAAGGGTGGAAAGGATCTCGAGTATTCACGAGTTATAGCATGTGTTGTTTTACTTTAAATATGTAAAAGATAATGCGTACGTATGGTTAAAACTAATAAAAAAATACATTAAAGTTGATAGCTTTTTCTGATATAGTAGACTTTGCTCAAGACTGAGTTATCAACTTACAGTAAAATAACAGGGTATTGTAACATAACATTATTTTAATATTGAAATTAAAAAGCACACTGGTAGTGCTCAAATGATGAAAATGGAGGAAAGCAAAAAATAGAATCTCAATTATATAGCGAAGCAATGTGCTCAATTCTATATAACATTGTTTGAATAAAACAACTAATGTAGCCGTAGATATTCTAAAAAAATTGATTAATCGTTGAAGTGACACGGCCATTTTGAAATTATAGATCCACCCTATCGGTTGTCATCTCACCGTCAAAGCCTGTCCGAAAAAAATTAACGGTGAACAATATTGAAAATGGAACGACAAAAAGGTCCGGCAAACGAATCTCGATTCACTCGACAGAAAATGTTAATGGAAATCCAACCATTGTGCTTGTACAAAAACAACAGGATAGCGTTTTTGCCACCCTAATCTGCTCCTCTAATAAAAAGGGAAAACAGTGTAATCCATTGTCATTATTTACAGTCTCTTTAGGGTGAACAAAGCCGTACGGTGACAGATCGATCGAGGCCCTGCTGCTGGGGATGAAGTGTCTCTGATATGCATTGTGAGGAACTACGAAGTTATAATTAGGTACAAATCGCTATCTGAAAGGTCAAATTCTGAAAGTTAATTGATAAATAATATAGTAGAACATACATTTATTCATCATTTCCGTATTCTATGTTTTTTATAACTTTACCTTTATACTGCGTCCCTCACGTACTAATAATACGCAGCGGAGACATGGGCATAGTTCACAAATTCATAATCACTGAACAGGCTATCAAGTGATCTATGTTCGGTGTTTCTCTCATGGATATATGCTCGTTGAATCGGCAAGCTAGAGTGGTAAAGGGCTTGTTACGTAACCCGAAAAACTAATTGACGTTGGAGTAGACGATTTCTGGAGTGAAGATCGCATCTTTGCTAGTGTAGCGTTGGACGCCCTGCGTCTTATGAAATAACGACTTGCGAAAGGTCGCTGTTGGGGGCTGGATAGGAAATGTGGAGGTTTGCGATATTTGACGCAGAATGGGGCAGACACATGCCTGGAGTGGACTGTGATAGGTTGAAAAGAGGATTCGGCTGGTCTTGAACAAAGTTTATCACAGTGAAGAAGAATGATATAAAACTGAGCGAGCTATCACAGAAAAGTATTATTTACTCGTTTTTTTGGCCACAGGGTTATTGTGTCCTCGGAAACACTGACGCAAACAATTTTATCTAAGCAATACGCATAATGATCTGGAACATTTGGTATGAATACAAAAGACGTGAACCACATACGAACGAAGTTTTGCAGTGCGCCTGGATGACTTTGATGAAAATGAGACGACACGATTAGTGCATGGAACTCGGAAGCACACTCACTAAAGTACAAAATAAAAACCATCTAAAACACGACAACCTTGTATGATAGATCAAGAATCCCAATATGAATTCTTTCTGTCACCTCTAATACACAGTCTTCCTGAAGTATTTCAGCCATATAAATATAAGTCTTTTGATGCCACATTAACTTTACCAACCGTTATTGAAAAGTAAAACAAAATTTGCAACAGCACTTCCCCGGTAATTCATCTTCTGACTCATAAAAGTAAGCCAATACTAGCCAAATCTGATGCGGAAATATTTCATCAATATCACTTTAATGGAAGCATCCATTCATTATTTGACGCTGCGTTCAAGTAGCATTAATTATCATCAAAGTTTGACAGAAGGCGGCCGCTGGCGAAAAGAACTTGGCCCTTTTATAATTGTAAACAAGATTTTCTTTGGAGCACCTCAGTAGATTTATTGTGTTAGCATTTTTAAATTAAGATTTGAAATATTATTTGAATTGCAACGTTTTTAATTGTTGTGTTTTGAGAATAGTTTTTTTTCGTTAACTTTCTGTAGGACAAGTAAATCGACATTAGTATTATTTGTAATTTTGAATCTGTAATTATTAATTTTATTGAACACATACCTAAATAACGATGTTTTCAAGTCGTAATGTGATTAATTACTACTTTGAATATATTCGTACCTATGTATCATATTAGTAATTCATTTATTTGGTAGAAAAAGCTTCTTATAATTAGGCTATCTACATAACAAAATGATCACATTGAACCAACAATATCACAAGCAAATTTAACCTACAAAAGTCACGTGCTAACTTCCAACATTATTTCTCCGCCGATTTGGAGAAAAATGCCGCATAAAACCAAAGTCTCAGACGGTGTACTTGTGAACATCTGGTCCGTCCAAAAGTGAGGACAGGAACACTGGCAATTACAGAGCGAGAGACATCTGCGTCGGGCTGGCTTATATGCAATAAAGTAAGCGGACAAGGATTTAGGAGTTGCAGTGGAGGCGACGGCATATATGGCCTGTGAGTCCCGTGACATAGTGTTTAAGAAGCATGCAAAAGCCTCAAGCTATCACAATCACATGAGCATAGCATAGAACCTGGACATGAAAATTTTAATTTTTTAGGGTGTTCATGTTTTCTTTGTATAAAAGTTTTTTGCATGAACCTTTTTCCCCAAAAATCAAATATATGTTTTCTGTGTTCACGCTGGGAGAATCGACATAAAATTAGTAATATAAGTTCGGAATAAACGAAAATGTAACAGGTAAATTTATCAAAACAAAATCATGAGTACATATTTACTAAACAAGGCAGACAAATACTATTAAAAGTTATCTTACACATATTAATGTGCTTATGTGAATTGGTTACGGAATATTTCACTTGAGTCGTGACTTTAGTACAATTTGGAAAAAAAACCTAAAAGTCAAACAACCCGAGTATCAGCTCATTGAATGTATAGCTAAAATACAATTCTGACCATCATAAATCACCCGAAAATCTTCATTTTCCTTGCTCCGATTTTTCCTTACGCAAAATTTCTAACGAACATTTCCAAAGCGGACGGCAATCTTAAAAGGTGAGAAGCTAAGAATAATAATGTAAATAAATGACGTTTTTAGCAGAGACAGTTTCATGCAGGCCCATTTCATTTTGAATAAAGATCATTACTTTGAGATTTAAGGGGAGCCATTAATCAGCCCGTCTAAATATAAAATCGTAGGCAATCTGAAGTTACAAGTCACAGCTCATCCATTAATTCGTTGTTCCATCAGGCTGCTTTAATTAATAAATAAAGGCGGGAAAAAAAGATTAAGCCGGCAGCCCAACGTCCTCGCGGCTTAATTAAAGTGCACCGATTAAAATTCCTTCCGCTGGTTTATTAAAAACTTCAAGTGCTGTAGTAAACGGTTAGAGTGTTGCTGGAAGACATCTCGGCTTTGGACGGAAAGTATCTCGTAGTAGCCATTATCATCAAGGTGTTTTATAGACCACTTTGCGGTTTAGGGTTAAAACAGAGGATATATTGCGCTGTGGAGGTATTGCTTAGTGGTACTTATATTACCATTCATACTTTTAGGTTCGTAAACCCAAAGTAACATAAGTTAGCGAAACATGTCACACGGTAGGATTGGAATTTTAAGGTATCCAGATAAATTAGTTTTATTTACAGTTTTGTTTTTAAATACGTTTAAGGCTTCGATCTAGTTATAATATTTAATTTTAAATTGTTGTGTTTTTGAAAAGTAGTATGTTATTTATTAAAAAAAACTATGGTTATCAAAATCAGTGCAGTAAAATAAAATACAAACAAATAAATTGAAGTGTCCATTTGTAATATTGATATAATATTTTTTTTTATGCATATGAAAGTTTATACGGTACATACGCCAAAACAAACTTTCTGATATGGCTGGACCGATTTGTATGGGACTTTTTTGACTGGTAGCTGATGTAATAAGAAAAAATATAGACTACTTTTAATTAAGAAAATACTTCTTATTTTAGAAAAATTAAGCAATGTTACACCGCGCGGCAGCCGCGCATCAGGTGAGCTGCGTGCTTTAACATGACATTTTAGGTTATGTTTAAATGAGGGAGAATATCCTATAACGCGGACAATGCTACGAGGAACAGCTATTGGCAATAAATGTGCATTTTTAAATTCGTTGCCAACATACCTGCCTAACATAAAATAATTTAAGTTGAAGTAACACTTACAATGATGTAAGACATAATATTATTTTGTCAGGAAGTTTCTTAAGAATACATATCTTTTTAAATAACTGTTATCCAATTATCGAAAAGATTCGTATTTTAATATATCCATGCTAGTCACTTTTCTAGCTCATGGCAAGAGGTTCAACAATATATTTTTTTAAAAGTGACTACTTAGTTTCTTACTGGTTTCTTCTCAGTGGAAAACTACCGTCCGAACCAGTGGTACTTCATTTGACATTCATAAGTGTTCTGTTAATTTGTTCCAAACTGAATAAAACTTTTCAATTTCATGTTTAAATTGCGATAAGGGATTTTTTTGTGTTAATCAAGAACATTTGCTTACAAATTACGGTCGATTTTTTATTTGATCGTGATGCTACTAGGTAGAGAAATGTTGAATAAAATGAATCATAAAAGTAACATAATAGTGCTCACTCTCGTCGCGAACATATTTTCTCTTCAATATATCGCAGTCCACTGCTGGTCATAGGTGTCCCCCATTTTGCGCCAGATATCCCGGTTCGCCACTTTTCTCATCCAGCCATTATCAGCGAACTTTCATAAGACGTCGATCCATCGGGCCGGACGGCGTCCTACCCTTCGCTTCCCAAGAATGGTTTCTACTCCAGAACTCGTCTCCTCTAACTACCGTACGTATATATAATCAATTAATAACTGATCGATAAAAACTGAGTCGTAGTAAGCCCTAGATTGTTCAATATTGACTAAACTTCTGGCATCCCCGATTACAAACCAATTTCTTTCGCCATCAAACAGAATTCAAAGTAAGCATTGTTCAGTTTTTCCCATTTAGTTACGGTCGTGTTTGCGGAGAATTATAAAGACAGTTCGACTCAATTATGAATAACAGATGGAAATAATCAGACTCGAAATAAGTTCCGAAACGAAACTGTACAACAACAGATCTTAATTATACTGTTTGATCATTCCGCTTTTCTTTGTTTACAGAGATGAATACGCCTCTAAAATATTTATGGAGGTCACCAAATTTTTGATGAACGAGGAACTTTTGTAAGAAAAATGTATATAGGAGGCCTTAAATAATTCGTACATTAATTTATATTTTCCTTACTTAAGACAAATAAGTGGAAATAAGAGCTCCCAGTATTTTACTTCTCGACTTAATCTTGGACGACCGATGTGATGTTTGATAATATCAAATCAGTTTAAAAAGGATAATTTTGTTCAGTTATGTATTATGGCGAAGTTATGACATAGTTGCTAACGTTTGGACAGACAATATTTTCCACATATTTAAAAATAATTAGGAAACATAAGCATGACTAAATATTTTCTTTTTTGTTAACACATTTTACGATGCATGTTCATTAAGCCTTGGTTAGGATTTCTCTATTCCAAAATTGATTTAATAAATAATTTTATTCATTCTGAGTATGGAATCAGATTATATCTGTCGAATACATTATGTTGAATAAGCAAAATCCGAACACGTTTGCTGCCATTAAACGGCGTCAACTCGTATTGCATAGCATACGACACAACATTTTCCTAAATGCGCGTCCACAACAACACGCTTTGGCCGCATTCATCGCATCGTTCGTCAGACAACCTGACATTGCCGGTCCACTCACACTTCAGTATGGTCCATGTTAAGATTATTTAAATCTAAGGGTTTACACAGTATTATTTAAATTCTACAACAATAAGGTTCAAAATTTCATAAATAATATGTAATACGATAGCCACCAATGAGCAACCTGAAAGATGTCGCTTTAATTAAACTCTTTAAAATAATGCTGCAATAATTAGAACATATTGCATCCACCGCCCCAACTTGGAAGCTAATAATTTATTTTATTTACAACTTACGCCGGTTTGCTTTTAGACGATACGAAATAAGTTAAAGTTCGCCTTTCAGAAACTTAATACAGATAATTTCTAAGTCGAATAAACTTGGTAACTTTTAACTTCGGAGAGACTCGCTGTTCTCAAATTCACAAAGGTACTGTATCAAAAAAGAGGTAGAATTCAAGCTATTGTAGTCCTTAAAGACATCAACATTAAAGTCTCATTTCGTACATTAAAGTAAAGGATCTTACCGGCTGTAAGTTGCGGAACAGAAGTGTGACAAGGGAACCGTGAAAAGTTAAAAAAGCAACGCAAGCCTTCTGCACTCGCATCCGTACGAGCAAACTGCTCAATTTCCACATCAGAGTCTAACGAAAGGCTGACGTTTCTTGTCAGTCTTTGTGAATTACTCTTTACGCGTTATCATTAGAGATGAATAAGGTTTTCGTTAATCAAAGTGAAAAGTTATCGTCATACAAATTGGAGTGTTCATATTTTTTTTTGCAGTAACTTTGAGTATACTCTGAATATTTCGTGCAATGAAGTACTCCATGAACATATCACAAATACATTAGTTTAGTTTTTGGAAACTATGTTCATAAGTGGACAAATGGCTTGATTGCCGTCGGGAACTTTACCAACTATGCTTGAGATAATTTTATGGTTGTATATACCTACAGCTAGAATCGAGTTAAGTATACTAGTTACTCGATACCACTGAGATATAGTCCATTTAGTAAGAATCTAAATAGATATAAATTTATAGTATAATACGTATAGAAATATATATTTTTTCTAATAGAAATAAAGTCATCGAGCAGGAATATTTATATTGCTCAATTTGATTACTCCTGTGATAAAACAGTAAACGCAAACAATGCAAAATTTTAAACTTTTGTCCGCCAAGTCGAGTACAAAAGTAAACAACAAGACAATTCTGCATCCAGACTCGAGTTAAGAAGCAAATGCTGAGCCAGAAATTTAATGCCTGAATTCCTCGAATTAGTGTCCGGGGATGCAGTTGAAATGAATTCTGTTAGAAACAAGTTTTTAGTCGTAAGTTTTTGGAAACTATGTTAATAAGTGGACAAATGGCTTGATTGCCGTCGGGAACTTTACCAACTATGCTTGAGATAATTTTATAGTTGTATGTACCTACAGCTTGGATCACGAGTTATCTATACTAATTACAAATGTATTTAATTTTATTTAATGATTTCTTACTAATATTATTAATCCGTTAAAAAGGACCCATTAATAATCAGCATTGTTAAATAACGGTGCTAGTACGAGTACTGTAATTCGAGTAATGTGCTTCTGCCCCGAGGTACCCGGCGCCGATCCTGGCTCGCTATATGTTTAAAACAGAATTCTTTAAAAATTTATTTAAGGTATATATTGTAATAACAATATTGTAAAAGGTAGGCCTCAACATTTTTTTTAGAATATTCCTGCATATAGATGTAATTCTAGGCCTAAAGACGCATAAAAATGTTCATGATTCAATATACTCGTAAAAGTGTTCACTATAAATGCAGAAAGTGCTTATTTAGCAATCATAACAAATGAAAAGAAGAACGTAAAAAATCTTTTGGAAAAAGCCAATTGCTCTGTATGAATGAATCAATGCAATATTAAATAACGCAACAATGTAAAACAAAAATAGGGAAAATAATATTAGATTGAGTGATAATTTTAATGCATTTTATAATAATAATAGCTTTTTACATGAACATTTTCAACTAACCGATATCAAATAGAAACTTCTAGTGGATTAAGCTATGCTATGCGCATAATGAAAATCAGAAATTTAATAAAGTTTCTCGCAAATAAAGTGCATTGGAACAAAGCGGACAGCACAAGAATTCGAGCTAACGCTTTTAATGTTAAATTCCTTAACAATATTCCTTATTTTAAGTTAATATGCGTGCAACTGTAACTGAATAAAGTAATAAATTCATAATGTGGAAAATGGTATGATATACTTAAAAATCTGACAAAAAACGCAACATAGTGGTCTGTAAGATTATTATTTATGAATTAGTACATTTTACTTTTAAATAATTTATTTTTGTATCCAACAAGGTGTTCCCGTTGGAGTTAACGGTAGGCCGAGGTAATGTAACCATACCTTCGATAAAATATAATAAAACATGTCAAACTATAATTTTCTCTCAGGTGTTTTATTAACTTACATAATGCCGAAACATTATTCTTCATTTAAAACATAATGTTACAAATACAAATATTTTATTTCAGTAACTTAATCTAAGTAACAAATTCCTTGTGGGAACTTCCCTTTAGGCGAAAATGCCTGTAATGGAAAGAACCGCTCTTTTAACAATCAGTATCAAAAATCAACATTAACATTAATACTTTAATTAAAAAAATAAAACAAATACATAGCGATTTTTTAATGTAAGTGTGTGTGTGCGTGCGTGCGTGCGTGCGTGCGTGCGTGCGTGCGTGCGTGCGTGCGTGCGTGCCTGCGTGCGTGTGCGTGTGCGTGCGTGCGTGCGGTGCGTGCGTGCGTGTGCGTGCGTGTGCGTGCGTGCGTGCGTGCGTGCGTGCGTGTGCGTGTGTGTGTGTGTGTGTATGAGTATGTAATAACTACACACCCTTGAACTAATGAACCAAGTAAAACATAATATATAGGATTTCAAATGTGCTCTAATTTTTTTTTATTAATAAAATTACATCTACAGACTCATGGTCCGTACTCTTTTTAGTTTAAGATTATTTTGTAATTTAATTATTATAATATTATGTTAGTGCTCCGAGCATGGGGCAAAAGAATTGGTTAAAGGGGGAATGGGATAACAGAATTAAAATAACTAAATATTTAT
This sequence comes from Leucinodes orbonalis, assembly GCA_019425675.1. Classification (NCBI taxonomy): domain Eukaryota; kingdom Metazoa; phylum Arthropoda; class Insecta; order Lepidoptera; family Crambidae; genus Leucinodes; species Leucinodes orbonalis. The sequence continues at coordinate 14,625 of PQWD01002052.1, read as the reverse complement.
ATTAAAGTGGGGTGAATAATATAGAATAAAGGGAATAAATAACATCATAAATACTCTCTCTCTCTGTTTTATATTTATATAATAATAGTAGCAAACTCTTACATTATTTAAGTCTTACTTCATTATTACAATTAGAACTTAAAATTAATACATTTAGCGATGTCCATGTGGCTACCACCGATGCACTTCTTAAGGTGCAGATTTGAGGTGGATGGACCAGGGAGTGGGCCTCTTTTGGCTTGTCTCTCCGATGCAATGAGTTTGTTTAGGATTGCATCCCCCTCTTAATAGCCACCATCATGTTATACTCTAGTGCTCTAAATTAAAGTGGTTCTTAAATGAAAACTGACAGATTGTGCTATTTAGTAAACGTTCACTATAATATAAAACAATTTTGAATACTCCATCATGAATGTGTTTAGTTTGAGATACACAGGTGTCATTATTTATATATCGCTACAAATACTACTCAATAAAAATCACATTTATCACGTAATATGAAGCTAGGTATCATTATCCACGGAGCATCAATAAGGCAATAGACAACGGTAGCCATATTTCATTCGCGCGGATCTTTGATAACCTAACACCCCCCGATACAATAAAACACCATTGAAGATTTATTAGCATTTAAAATCGAGTATTTGAATGCTCCCTCGGAGAGGTAAAGCTTTAAACAAATGGGATGGTAATTATCTAATTGACTACTGCCTGATCAAATGCGCCAATTCCCATTTCGATGTACCCATTTCCTATGCCGATTTTTTACGAAAAGTGTTATCTGAAATTTGTTCCGTAGGTTATCATCATCATCAGCTCATTAAACGTCCCCACCGAGGGGCACGAGCCTACCCGTATAGGTGATTAGGCCTTAGACGTCCACGCGGGCCCAGTGCGGATTGGACGACTTAACACACAACCTTCAAATCTCTTCGCAGGCGTGCATGAAGGTTTCCTCAAAATGTTTTCCTTCACCGTAAGAGCGTCGGATAACGTACATATATTTTCGAAAGTTCGAAAACACATTGGTACGTGTCGGGATTTGAACCTCAGCCCTCCCGATAGAAGGGTGACTGTCGGTGGCTCAATGTTGCGGACATTGAGCCACCGACGCTCCCAAGCTTTAAACAAACGGGATGGAAATTATCTAATTGACTACTGCCTGATCAATCACCATGCGCCAATTCCCATTTCGATGTACGCATTTGCTATGCCAATTTTTTACGAAAAGTTTAATCTGAAATTTGTGCGGTTGGTACCGTAATTTATATAAAAATTTCAGTGAACAAAAATAATTTAGCTTCGAAAATTACTCAACTTCAGATTGTAACATTACTCTAACAGCATAAATGCATTACGAAGATATAAGCGGCTCATTACTCATTTGGTTTTGTTGAATTTCTAATTTGTGAAATAACATAATTATATGTAGTTAAATGTATGGCACTAATTATGGGACAGATTTTAATAAGACTCATATTAAGCCAAGGATATATAAGATATAAATTTGCGTACCATTGGTAACGTTTTTTATGTAGAGAATGAATCGCCATCCCAAGGGTAATAAGTTTCAACGAGCAATGAAGTATGTAATTAAAGCAGCTATACACTGAGTGGATCCTGGTCATGAATTTCCAAGCTAGTTAAGTTTCTTCTTACGAACAGATCAACTGTAACTTAGTTCAGGTAAAATATGAGGCCATTAGATTTCCAACATGTTTTGATTTAAATTTATGATAAGCAAAAGAAATCAGGTATGGTAGCATCTTATTAGTTATTGAAATGTATATCACGTACCTAATCGAAGTCATTAGAACGTCAACGTCATTGAAGCAAATACTCCATAGAAGCGATCCCCTGTTTGATGTCGAAACCGACAAAACAAGAGATCGAAAGTTTGCATATTTCTTTGTTCCTCAAAGACATTAATAGAACCGTAAATTGCCACGGAAAAGCCTCAAAGTCGTAAGCACTTCTTCCTAATTAAGTAAGTACCGTCAATGAAAAAAGTGTTCCTGTTATTTTAATATTATAAACACGAATGTTCGTTCGTTCATCTTAATGTTGGGTATGTGATGTATGTTTTACGAGCAATATGCACAAAACAGTAATTTCTATAACAAAGTTAACATTGTGGGTGGGATTGCGGTGCGCGTCTTGTTCAGCTATTAGGATAGCTCCACGAAACCAAACTGAATATGTTATTAATTACTTATGTAGTATGTAAATGAGAAAAATTAATTCACAAATCTTATTTTAAATTGTTACTTTTTTAAGAAATTATTATAATATTATTATGATTTGCATTAAGTATGGTGGAGATATCTAGCTATTAAAGGCTTCAACTCGATAACATATTTCGGTATATTAAAATGAATACACCAATAATATCAGAAAATTATTTGTCAAAATGTCATAGATAGCAGCTGGCATTCTACGTGCATGCCTTTAGGTGATAATTATTAATTGAAATACTCAGGGGCTTATAAAAATCTTAACTTCATTGAACGCTAAATATTTTACCTATATATGGTTTCATCAAATATTTTTATTACTTGTAGCATACATTTCCCATAACAAAGCACTTTTCGGTTTGACTGTACATGCAGAAAATTAATTACCTACTCATTACGGTCGCCGACATCAAAGATCTGCTTATAAATGAGCATATTTCATAATACATGTTTTAATAAGCTGTCCCTGCCACTTCACACAGACTCAGAGTAAATAATAAAAAGATTGTGTAAACCTTGTAGTCGTCCTTTGAAATTGGATATTTATGGACTAATAATATTATGACTAAGAAAACAGGATATATGACTTGTTGTGAGCTTGAAGAGCTCATTATATATATTTATAGACGTACACTTTTATCATTGATTTAGTAACTAATAACTATCCATTACTGGTTCATTGTTATTTTTACTATGAAAATAAGGTAATTTGGTAAAAAAATTATCGATCATCGGTGACAATTCGAGACATAATTCAATATTTATTGTCAGAAATCTCTTGGAGAGAATCTTTTACAAATACTTTTAAATTGTTAATTATTATTATATTTTAATGACTCTACCACCGGTTCGGAATAAGTAGGATCTTCAAAGAAGCCGGCAAGAAACTCGTTAGCCACTCTTTCGAACATTTAATATCATTGGTTACAGAGTTTTGTCATTTACCTACACGAAACATTACAATAATTTATTACAATGATTTTGAAATTAGAACACTATGTGCAAGACCATTTCTGATCTGATCTTTAAGTTATCCGGTAAAATTGCCTATTGTCTTTAACCTTGATTTTTAATCTTTAATTTAAACTGATAACTGCGAAAACTGATAACCACCAGAATGCCGGACATCCGATTCCACCAAAAGCAGTGCGGTCAGCACTGCTGTCCCTGGATGTCCACAAATCGAGCGGGCCCGATGAAATCTCTCCCATTGTTCTCAAGAAGTGCGCCCCGGAGTTGGCACCGGCAATAACGCGGCTCTTTCGGCTTTCTTACTCCTCCGGCATAGTCCCGACTTCATGGAAGACGGCTTTGGTGCACCCGATCCCTAAAAAAGGTGACCGCTCAGATCCGTCCAACTACAGGCCAATAGCCATTACCTCCCTGCTCTCGAAAATAATGGAATCCATTATTAACGGTCAACTCCTCCGGTAGCTGTGGTTTTAGTTTGGACATTGCGAAGGCCTCCGATCGGGTTTGGCATAAAGTGTTACTTTCAAAGCTTCCGTCCTACGGGCTTCCCGAGAAATTATGCGAATGGGTCACTAGCTTCTTAGCTGACAGACAGCATAAAGGTTGTAGTTGACGGCGAATGCTCTGACCTCATGTCTGTTAATGCTGTGTCCGCAAGGCTGTGTGCTATCACCTACGCTGTTCCTCTTGCACATAAATGATATGCTACATATAAGTGCATTTATTTATGCGGGTGATGCGTTATACACCGGCCGCGCTAACATTTCTCAGGAAAAACTCATTGAAAGCCAAACAAACTTGTGTCTGAAATCGAAATCGTTGAAAAAGTATTCTGATACTTTCTCAAACGAGTTTTCGATGATAACTTAATTTGGTCCAATTTAACCCCAAAAGAACAATTTGTGCATTCACCGCAAAAAAACTGCCTTTTGTCGTGTCGCTCTATTTCGAGAGCACTCCTTTAACTGCCGCAGCCAGTATCGAGATTCTTGGTGTCGACATATCGAGCGAAGTCCAGTTTCGTGGCCATCTAGAGGGTAAGGCTAAATTAGCCTCGAAGAAGCTTGGTGTGCTCAATAGATCGAGACGGTATTTCATACCGGCTCACCGCCTGCAACTTTATAAGGCGCAGGTTCGGCCTCTAATGGAATACTGTTCTCATCTTTGGGCAGGGGCTCCCCAGTACCAGCTTCTTCCTCTAGACCGCATTCAGCGAAGAGCGACTCAAATTGTCGATTGCCATTTTGTTTCGGCTAGGCTTGACTCCTTGGCACTGTGTAGAGATATAGCTCCATTATGCATTCTCTATCGCATATACCATGGGGAGTGCTCCGTGGAACTGTTCGGTCTGATCCCTGCCGCCTCTTTCCGCCATCGATCTACGCGGCAACTCTACCAACCCCACCACCTTGACAGTTGGCAAAGTACTACTGTGCGTTTTAACAGAAACTTTCTGCCCCGCACCACAAAATTGTGGAATGAGTTGCCTCATGCGGTTTTTCCGGACAGATTCGATCTGCAAACCATCAAGAAAAGAGCGTACTCTTTCTTAAAAGGCCGGCAACGCATCTTGTAGCACCTTTGGTGTTGCAAATGTCCATGGGCGGCAGTATTCACTTTCCATCAGGTGATCTGTCTGCTCGTTTGCCCCCTATACTACAAAAAAAAACTAATCAGGCATATTATGGAATCTTAAACACTATTTTATTTATAGAATGCAATCTATAAATCAGGGTCACCTAGCTACGATTCTAGCAAGAAACTCTTTACGTATGGGTGCTATACAACGGATAAAAATCAGTTTATAATTTTTGTTGCATTTAACGTTATATACATAGAGAACACCCCTGGTGATGAAAACAGACATGTTCATACACACATAGGTAGGTATGTTCGTACTGGCCTTGGATCGAATCCAGAACCTTAAGTGTACTATGCGACGTTACAACCATTACACCATAAGCATCTAAATATTAATGTCGTTGTACTTATGAATGAAATGAAATGATTCATTCAAAACTGGTAGCATGGTTTTCGAATAAACAAAGTGCGTATAAAATTGCTTACCGAGTCTCTTCAACCTATTGCAGTCCACTGCTGGACATAGATCTCCCCCATTTTGCGCCAGACATCCCGGTCCTCCGCCTTTGTTATCCAGCTTCCACCAGCGACCTTTCGCAAGTCGTCGGTCGATCAGGCCGGAGGGCGTCCTACGCTACGCTTGCCAAGACGCGGTCTCCACTCCAGAACTCGAGCAGCTTACCGAGTAAATACAATAAAATATTTCTAACTACACATTTATTACATACGGTGCCAAACAGGCCCTAATGGTATTAAGGCTAAGACAAACATTACGCAACGCCGCAAAAAGATGGGCCCACGTAAAAAAAACTTCTACCGAAATGGAGTGGTAAGCACCTAGAATTAATAATTATTAACGCGGAAGCCGCAGGTGTGCACCGCTCTTAGGATAATATTTTGCCTCGCAAATTATTTAACAACATTAATGTTCTCTGTAAAACTTTGAAATAAACCTATCCTTAAATTAAATTTAAGTAGTATTTACGGCTTTGTTTTACATTTGCGTTTCAAGCGTTCATTTAAGGGTTGGGCTTTTGTAATTGATAACGTTTTTAAATAAATAAGGATTTTCCAATTCTTTGCAGAATACTTCACTGATTTTATAATGGTAAATTGGTATAACATTTATTGGGAATGCGACATTGAGTAAGTCAAACGAATTCAAGTCTCTTTTACAGACGCTGTATCATATAACTCTTTAAAAATAACATAATTATATTTTAAACCACACGACCTAATTACAAACACGCAGTAATTAAGTGAAAACAGATTGAGCTTTCAGAAAATAAACAAGTAATTCAAAAATAACATAATATAACTGTGTTCAGTATTAATTGAGAGGCGGTGTGTTTTATGAGCAATAAAGTTCGTATTGAGCCTTTCTCAATATCTTTGCTTCACTTGGAATTAACGCGCTTTTGAATAGGTCGTAACTATCGTGGTTAAGCTTCAAAAAAAGTATCCTTTTTAACAGTTAATATCCTACAATGATGCCCAATTGGAGCGTACAAGTTTCTTTATTTAGAAATATCTTGTTCAATTCTAATTAGTAACCTACCTTCATCGTTACCTTTAGTAAAGAACAATCAAACAACCGTATTTTAGAACGAGACTTTATTTAAATTTAGTTAGAAAGTGATAGCATTATGTACAATATATAGGTAACCCTTTCTAACTCTATTTAGTTAAATATCAATGCTTGAGTCTTATTCTAGAATACGGGCCTAAAACTATTGTAAAAAAACTTTTGACACGCACATACTCTTTAGCACGTTTTAAATAAAACTTGTACTTTTAACGCCATAAATATAGGAAGTAGATAATAATACATTTTTAAACCATTGAACACGGCGTTTCGGATCGACGGTTTTAGAATTCAAGATATCTGATAGCTTAATATTTATAAATTGATTAACTAGTTACCGTGAGCTATATCTTAAAGGTAAGATTTTTGTATCTTTTCAAATCATCATCCAAAACCTATGACCGCTATCGTTGTGGCTCCAAGCACAATTGGATAGCCGCAAAACGATCGACACTTAAACTGAAGAGATTTATTCCAAATACACTGTCTGTTTACGTATGGATAATTTAACACCGAACCTATGTCTTTTAAATTTAAAGCTTAAAACTGAGAAATTAAACTTCTATTATTAAATTTCAGTTTATTTTGAGCCATGTTTCAATGCGTCTTGAAAAGAACGACTTCGTATAAACTGGCATGACGCTGTGAGTATTGCTTCGCCGGTTGAATGAGGTTATCAGATACCCGAAATTCTCCTTCCGCCTGCTTATTCTCCTTTTCCGCGTCCGTTTTTAATGGCTGACAAGACCACAAGTTACTTCTTCGAGGTTGTGAGTGTCCAAATTTGGTGGTCACTTAACATCAGATGAACGATGAACGTACTGCTTATTAGCCTACATATAGGTGTGTTATGTATGTAGCTAATTATAAAAAAGTAAATAAACTCATATTTTACCGTATTATTTTATGTCGCATAATCATGTCGAGCCGCAGTATCCAATAGTTTCACAACCACAATTTATCTTACAACTTAGCTATATCACATATTATAATTATACTATATACATATATATTATAATTATAGGTATATCATTTTAGCTGCTGGACTGGATTTTTATCGTAAACTCCTATTGTTGAAGAGTTTTGGACATCTACTCTATTGAGTAACCAAACAGCTAGAACAAACATTTATTTTCAGCAAAGCTGAGATACCACTCTTCTGTAGAAGATTGTGATTGTAGTAGATATTATCTGTTATCATCAGTGTATGTAGGTACATGTTTTACACACCAAGCATGATTGGTAGTAAATTGATACATTGCTAGATAACGAAAGAGGTTACCAAATTCAAAACACAATATCCCTTAGGAATCTCTCAATAAACATTGGCTACAAGAGCAAGCATATTAGTCAGGAAAATGTATTACCAGCATTAAATAATTTGAACAGCAATATAGGGCGTTGAGTTGTCAACAATATAATAGTCGGAGTGCCCGCCGTATAATAGTTCTATGGATCAGACACATGAACAATTTTTTTAATATAGTCTAAAAAGCCATAGAACTAAAGGTCGACGACACTCCTTAAAATGTCTGATTTTGCCCGCATGCAAAATTATGATCTCACTTCCGGTTGTATTTACAGACCTTGAGATTGTTATTAAAAATCATAAAATACATTATAAAAAACTTACGGAATAATAGTCGATGAGTAGAATTGAGTTCTCAAAGATCGACAAGTTCCATTCATTCACGAACGTGAGTCGACCACAATGAATAACCGTACTCTTGATTGTGGCTCTCGGACTATAATGCAAGCCTCATTGTGATTCACATTTAGCGGCAATCCACCGTTGCTGATTATCCTTCAGATTACAATGCTGTCAAACTGTAGCTAATGATATACGCACTTACATAATTGACATTTACTGATCCGCGTTAAGCTTTGAATAAGTTACATCAACTGTACAATCGCATATGCTTTTTTTGTATTTACCCACACAGTAATTTGATATGTATGGGATTTTAGTGATACAATAATATATATAAGCTTTAAGGTTAATTTGGAAGATCTTGCGATTGCAATCCGCCAAGATGTTCTGCGTATTGGCAACGTACGTAGTACCTACAGCGCGGCGGGCTTAGAGTAAATATAATTATTGATACTCTAAGGTGGCGGGTTACGTTCCGACGCCGACGTATATCAATGATGAAAAAAGATAGTAGCTTGGCCTAGTCTAGCAGCCATTTAAGCCTCTGATAGTATAATCATCGAAAACAGGAAATATTAAAGTATTTTTTTATTGTAATATGTAGAAATATTAGAAAAACAACAAAACTACTAACGGAAGTGGCGTGTACGGGAACTATCTAAGAGCTTCTATCGACCGGTCGGTTTAATCCACTACCAGGACAGGCAGGGGTATCAGTGCGCTAAGTATGTCCTAAGAATCAATATAGATGTTTCTGTATATTTAAATCTGGACCGTTACCACACTTTTATAAATTCATTTACCTGTTTTCTTATCAGCAGACACCGATATGGATTTGTTCAAATGCTCGCCAAAAATCCTAGAAAAATTAAATGTTAGATTATAACAACCATTCATTCAACCTACCTAACAACCTAGCCTCAATTAAATCCAACAATTCACCAGTTAATTGGTTTCTAAAGCGAGCTGGATAGTCAAACAATATAATGCAACAGTGATTCCGTTGAACTGTAATCCGACCACTGGTGATTAGCTTGCAGGTCACAATACCGAAGCTGCGAGCTAATGGTAGACGCAGCTTACTGCATAATTTGCATTGGCTTTTCTAATTTGTTGGTCATTTGTAATACTATTTCGTTTTACACAATCCTGAATACAAAACTGTATGCTAAGCACGTTGACGTATAAATTATAACTATTTAGAATTAATGCATACCGAATACACCGTTTAACTTAAACGTAATGATATGGTTAGATACAAGTTTGCAATAAATATCCAATAAACATTCATACAGCGTCATCAAGCCCCAACTAAGCATTAGCCTGTAATATGCATACTAAACAACAGATAAACATACTAATATAATTGTTTTGGTAAATACATACATATTATACATAGAAAATACCCATACCAAACAGACATGTTCATGCACACAAATGGTTGTACCCGGAGATTGATCCCTTGATGTAATAGCCGACGTCACAACCACTACACTAGATGGATCGTAAGTTATCAATAATCATTATATATTTCAGAATTGCAACTTTTTTCGTTATAATTTTGTAAACACATCAGAATATAAATGCAGAAGTTCTGGAAATCGTGTCGTGACAAGCATGTTGTAAGACGCTTGCCGGCAGATACATTGTTTAAGATTGTCATTTATAAAGCACGGATGAAGTATGATGATAAACTTATGTTTGTTTAGTGGACTGCGATTTTGAGATAGAGAAAGAGAACAATCTTTTTATTTTCTTTAACTTAATTTTGGGATTTACTAAACCAAATCAAATCTATCGACATTTTTTCCTTTTTTAATGACATGTATAAAGATCCTTTGTAATCATTATATTCATATCCCTTTATATAACATATATAAATAACAAGTTATTATTTGTTAACAAATGTCAATATGAAACCATACACGAAACGGAGAATGAATAGCTTTCGTATAATAAACTCCTGAGACAAAGAACCAGCATTATTATGTATGTAAGAAATGTAAATCTACTTAAATATCTTTACTGCCAACCTGGATATTGGAGCATTGATAAAGCATTACTTTAATACTACTATAAATACGGGACTCAATGTTCTGAGAAGGATTTGGTTTGTCGAACAAGGACAAATAACTGAATCCCTAATGTTTAATCCGATGTATTTCAGTCGAGGCCCGCGATATTATTTAACGGGTCGATGGACTATTTCTGCAGCCAGATTTGAGGGAACAATTGAGGTGAAATGGATTGTCATAGTTATGTCGCTCAGATTTGATGTTATTGCGAACTATGTATGCAGGCAGGAAATTATAGTTTGAGTTTCAAAATAATCTGTCATTATAATTTTATTTTATTAGTGCGTCGGTGGCTCTATGGTGTGGACTGTCGCCTTCCTACCGGTAGGGCTGAGGTTCAAATCCCGACACGTACCAATGTGTTATCGAATTTTCGAAAATATATGTACGTTATCCGACGCTCTTACGGTGAAGGAAAACATCGTGAGGAAACCTTCATGCACACCTGCGAAGAGATTCGAAGGTTGTGTGTGAAGTCGTCCAATCCGCACTTGGCCCGCGTGGACGACTAAGGCCTAATGACCCTATACGGGTAGGCTCGTGCCCCTCGGTGGGGACGTTTAATGAGCTGATGATGATGATGATAATTTTATTTTCTGTCTATTAAAACTGTAACGGGATAAGTCATAAAGGTTATATTGCGTATAGTTTTTGTAATCAAACATAAATTAGTAGAGATTATTAAAAGCGTCGTTGGCTCATTGGTGTGGGCTGTTGCCTTCCGATCTGGAAAGTGCAGGTTCAAATCCCACCACGTACCACAGTATTTTCGAATTTCAACGCTCTTAAGGTGAAGCAAAACATCATAAGGAACTGCGCACGCCTACGAAGAGATTCAAAGGTTGTGCGTAAAATCCGCGAATCCGCACTGTGACCGCGAGGACGACTAAGGCCTAATCACCCTTTACTATGAGTAAGTATGCAAAGTGAGTGACACTAATTGCAATAACAAATAAATAATTTACATTTTTATCAAATTGATTGCTACATAACAGCAGATCGCCTTTGGTTTCAAATCTGTAGAGGAAAATGGGCGAATAAGTGGGCATCATTTAATATGGTGGTAATTTTCCGGGTTGTCTGGGCGCACAGGGTATAAACTTATTTGCATATATGTAGTGCCCTTTGGCGGGGATATATATGAGCTGATGATGATTATTACGATTGGAGTGTTTAGTTTATATAAATAAGTGCGTTCGAACTTATCTGCCGAACTAAAAATTGTGCTCGTCAGGCGGCGTTTTAGCTAGTGCAGTAGCTGCTCACGATATTATCCTAACCAAACCGCGCGTTATTACCGGTCATAAAGTCCATCACAAAAAAAGATTTCCGTTGAGATACACGGAGCGGGTCCGGCCACAATGAACGCCAAGCGCTGGCAAGCTATTACAGCCTTTTATATGACACATGCGCCTGCCGGTGTAATCTAGACACTTTTTACGAGCGTTTTAAGTAATGTCTACTGCGGTTGTACGTCACACGTAAAATAGTTGCAACATTTGCATATTGTAAACAACCGCGCTAACCGAAATCCTCGCAGTTTTAATCTAACGCGGTATATTATGGTAATAAGTATCCGTTTTGTGTAATAGTTGATCAATTAGTTGTGCGAAATTTTAATAAGGGATATTATTTTATAAAGAAAAACATTCCTTTTTTAAATTTGATATTGGAATATTTTTATCTTGTATAACGTCAACATCTTGTGCATTCTATGTGGTAAATATGTAGCCCTTAGTATCGTGTATTAACTTTACATGTTTGCCAATATCTCATTTTATCACACTGGGTAAAGTTTGACAATTGCATAACTTTGGATGGAATTCCTTTTGTTCAAAAAACTTTACAGACCAATACATATTATTAAATCTATATTCTGAAAGCATTATTGTATACGTCCATTAGTGGTTGCAATGAACATTAAGATTTCTGCAGAATGCAGCATTATTAGCTGAAAGCGGTTCCGTTTACCAAACAAAAGATTTATCAAAATACGGATCAGCATCAGCACTGTCTTGTTTCGTCGTCTCTCAAAAATAGTACCTATTAAAAACATTGTTAACTATAATATCGTGCAAAGTTTTGTTAATACCTCAATTAGGAAGGTTTAATCGATTTCGAGGTACTTTGTAAACCATTGCGATAATACGAGTAAATACAGTAAAATTAATATAATGCCAGTAACGAGTGCACGGATCATATATTCTAGAGCGATATATGTGCGTAATCGTTTTAACCTTAACCATGCTGTTTATAGATATGTATATCATGTTAACATGGTTATATTAATAAGTAGCTTTTGCGCGCGACTTCATCTGCGTGGAATAGTTATCTTTGGGTTAACGCTTGGTTTTACCCGCTAATTCGTATAGATAGTTGAGTTACAATTGTGTCCTCTCTTAAGATATTTATTTAAATTTACTGATTAAGTGCACTTCATTTAAAATTAAATGTTGAATAACGTATTTATTAGATAAGGATTAAGTTTACGCAAACCTGGCGTAGGTGGCTCAATCGTGTAAACTGTTGCCTTCCTACCGGGAGGGCTGAGGTTCAAATCCCGCCACGCACCAATGTGTTTTCGAATTTTCGAAAATATATGTACGTTATACGACACTCTTACGGTGAAGGAAAACATCGTGAGGAAACCTGCGCACGCCTGTGAAGAGATTCAAAGGCTGTGCGTGAAGTCGTCCAACCTGCACTGGACCCGCGTGGCCTATAACACCCTATACGGGTAGGCTCGTGCCCCTCGGTGGGGACGTTTAATGAGCTGATGAAGATGATGATTACGAAAACACCTTCGCAACTAATACATAATTTAAGAATAAATTTGGATAGCAAACTAAAGGTTTTAGTTTATTTTTATTTATTTATTTATTTAACAATTTATGCACACACAGAAAAGACAAAACACAATAAACATGGAAAAGTACGTACAAAGGCACAGCTTATTTCACAATGAAATTAAGAGGAAACAAAGAAAGAAAAGTAGGCAAGTATGTACTAATAATAAAATAAAAATACACATATATGAAATATATATATATGATTATGGATAAATACATAACTTATAAAAAAAATATAAAAGCACCCTAAATTATTTTAATTCATATAGACATATAAATAAATGATAAATTTACATGTAGAAAAATTTAGTTTAGTGTGATTTAGTTGGCTTACCTTAAAAGATATACTTAATATTATGCTGTCGCGAACTTTTTTTAGAACTTTAAAAGGGAGTCAATACTGTCATGTCATGTCATACATGACATTTGCGAAACTTAACAGTTTACGCACGCAGCGGAAGCACTTAGTAGGAAAAAAATCTCCTGTTTTTAAAACATTCTTCCATGCTGCTCCGCTCCTATTGTACTTAGCGTGATGATGTATAGCCTTCTTCGATAAATAATTTGTGTATCACTGAATGAATTTTTCAAATGGTATCAGTAGCTTTTTAATGAACAGGAGGCAAACGAGCTTACGTTCACCTGATGGTAAGTGACACCGTCTCCCATGAACAATTGAGATTACCGCGTTCAAACAAACAAACAAAATCTTGAGCTTTATAATAGTAATATAGATGAATAATTGTGAAGGAACTATCATCCCTATATTGTAATTAGTTGTGGGCAATATGAATACACGTGATTTAAAATGTATGAGCACTTACAATTCAAATTCACTATTTATTTAAAACAAATCCTTTAGTTTGCAAGGCCAAGCTAGAGTCATTTGAAAATATAGATTGCTAGGATTCGCCCGTTTTAGAAAATCAACTAACACATTTATAAAAAGGGTGAATTGGAAAACGCGACTATGTACGGTAAGTAGGTACTACAAACCAAGAAATAACCGGTTACTTATCGTGTTTCATGATTGTACGTATCCCATAATATGATTTATCTAATAAGAGTACAAAACCGAAAATGTCATAATATTTTACTTATTTTTATCGCTATGGTGTTAAGTTCCTTCAAGGGTATTTTTTACCTAAGTATTCAGCGGTTGTTAAAAATATAAAATTCCTAATCACCATTCCACCGAAATACGAGACAATGAAATACTCAAGCGACACTGGAAACCCTCGACGTCTCGGCATTATTATCTAACAAAATGGAATAGAGCGTAATGAAGGTATAACCTACCGAAAGACGGCTCCAATTAACAACACTACCTCCATTAGCCGGCAAGACGCGCCTTACCGGCGATAACCGGCTATAACCGGATCCCAGCAGTCGCTACAAGACTAATCCGGACAAATGAGACGCAAAAGATGACATCCACTCGCTAATTGGGGGTCCAAATTAAGTGGGCACACCGTGGAAAGTGTAATGTAATGAGTCTCCTTGTCAATAAACGGACGAAACTCACTTATTTTTTTCTATAATAGTAAAATAATATAATTTGACAAATCTCTCAAATCGGGAAAAGTTTAAGAAAGACTCTACGGTGTTTGAACAATGAGTATGCATTTGATCTAACACTAGGCAACATTTGATCTACACTTCTGATTATAGGAATTTT
>PQWD01002051.1:0-19398 GCA_019425675.1 Leucinodes orbonalis | reverse complement strand
CAATTATCATATTTGAATATCTATTCTTTCATTTGTTTTATACAGAAACCGCAGCGTTGTACCTGATTTCTGAAATCTATGAAATTTTGGAAGTTTCAAAGAAATCTTATATCTTAAAAGCATACTTAAATCTGTGTCTGATCAACTCCTTCTGTGATAAAACCGATTACACAGTAGGTAAACTATTTTTTGAGATGCTTTATGAATTCTATAGTGGTCTTTATAAGCAAAATAAGTAAATAATAATCATATATTTGACTGCAGGTAAATAAATATTTAGGTTTTTTTATTGGATAATTTACCAGGTATTCTAAGAATTTGTAATAAAAATATTAAAAAGGATTAAATCTGTTTTCAAAAGCATATCCATTGTAAAGCAATACCAAATAATTAAGTCAGGTGGAAATCAATTATTTCCAACGAGGTTCATGTGAACATGTGAGCGTATCCTTATATCAATAATTAATATCAGCCCTCCCCTCCAGATTCGCCACACAAAACGGCCGCTGTTGGAAATTTTACGGCTACGTACTCATAAAATTTGACTGCGCACTTTAATAACTAAAGCCTGAAGCCGATATAGCCTCGTATCGTTGACAAAAGGATGAGTACGCTCCAGAGGTCGAGCCGCGACGCACACACCTGCAACCACACACCGCATACACACACGCAAACCTCACCTCTACTAACCCAAAACCCACACGCCCACCCGCCAAACACGCCCAACGTCTTGGGTTTTCTTATAAACCACGTTGTGTTCGACGTCTCGCTCTCGCGCGGGCGCTCGTAGTGCACTCTCTCTCTCTGTCGCAATGACGAGCCTCACATAAAGCGGCGCCACATTCCCGCCTTTTTTCCCACTCCATTTTGACAGCTCGCGGCTCCATATCTGGCCGGATAGTAAGACTGCGTTCACAAGTGAACCACTATGATGTAATTAGGGCGACCGCGAAAGGTCTAGTGGCGAACCTCGCCCTCGGCGAATCGAGCTGGCCTGAGTTGTACCAGTTTGTTAAACATATAACGAAATGTTACAATGTTTCTGTTATATATAGTTTACCGATCAGGTTTTAAAATATTAATGTCTAAATCTGTACATTATCATTGAAAGGGTTCCATTCAGGCTGCGAATAAAATGACAAAGTACAAGTGTAGAAAGGTTGTAGGTTCTATTGGGCATTTTCCCAATATTCAATGTTCCCCTGGTAATAAACCTAACCAAAGCAAAATTGACAACTAATTAATGAACGATTATTGGCAAAATCGTTTCAAGGCGACAATTTGAAACCTGTTATGCATATTATCATTTTAAGACGTCAGATTAGTTAAGCCAACAATAGTTACTGTCCGAAGGCATTCCAAGACGTCAGATTTGGCCAATATTAAATACAAAGTCATTCCAAGACGTCAGACAGGCGGTTAAGAAAAAAAGTAAAAGCCGTACTTTCTAAGACGGCCAGTGTGCGCGTCGTCTTATCGACTAAGTGGCTCAAGACGCGTTAGCGGCGCGGGCTGGCTGGCCGGGGCCGTGCGGGCTGCGGCGCTCCGCTATCGGCACACCGAAACACACATTTTTCCCGCCGCAAACCTCGCGCCGAAGGTTAGCCACGGGCCGCAGAGCTCGTTCGGCGTGAGCAAGATACGCGTATTGGAAGAGCTGCTTGCACGCGCATGCGCTGAAGCAAGGGGAAAGCGCGCGAACTTTGACAGTTCAGAATGGAGGTTGACTCCGGCGGGAGTGGATTTATTTTACGGAGCGTTACAGGAAAATTTAATATTGTACTGCCGCTTTGAAATATCCGACAATTTATGATAACCTAGCCATTAATGTCATTTGAAACAACGAAATACTAGGTGTAATCAATGATATTCTGTATATATAAAGGTAGATACGCCATCCATGCGTTCCACAAAGAGAATACAGTTGTAGGCTCTATGTTTAGGTAAATGTATGCTCATTCGAAATATATGTATGTGTGCTGTCACTGCATTCGGAACACTTTCTTCGATTGTTTTGTGAGCATATCACGAATCTATACTTTTTTCATCATTGGGTGTAATCAACACATATTAATATATCTTTTACGATTGCGCAAGATATCCATCTAGTTTGAGTGGAATTAGGATATCAACAGCTTTTTTTCATATTATAAAAATTAGTTTTTATCCTATATAGCTATCACTAGTCATGAAAATCGTAATAAAAATCGTATGCTTGTAGAGTATTTTATCTAAAGTTTGTTCTTATTTGACTAAATACTACTAAAGGTCTCCCAAATTGGTCTTAACCTCGAATAACCGGCAACAACTGAATGGGTAACCACAAATACGAGTCCGTGCTGGTACACAACCACCGGTGTTTGAGGTCACCCACAAGTAATACTTGAGCTCCGAATAGTTAATATCACATGATCTGTGAACTTAGAAGAGGCTCCAGTAGATCCTTTATAAAAAATATACAAACTTAATAGCTGACGATTTAAACTTCATCAGCTCATAAAGCGCACTGCAGACCATATAACCCAATGATATTCTGTATTTATAAAGGTAGATACGCCATGCGTGCCTCAAAAACGAACCGCCAAAGAGAGTACATACAGTTTGTACTCTTTTGTTTAGGTAAATGTGTTGGAAAACTGTGTATGTGTGCTGTCACTGCATTCGGAACACTTTTTTCGATTGTTTTGTAAGCATATCACGAATCCATACTTTTTTAAATCATTGTAATAACCAATATAACTCAACATATCGTACTCGTCTATCCGAGTAATAACTGAGATCTAACTTGGGTGAAATATTAACGAAAAATAATAACTTTTAACAGTCAATAGGTTACTTTATCTCTAATGGTATTGGTCTATGCTTCATACCTATAATAACATTTTTAAAATCCCACCACACAGACCCAATAAGATGGGTGTTACTGACCATCCTAAGGCAGTAGCCAGGTAAGGTTGGTAAGCCAACGGCTTACCCGGGTTTCGAAGACAGCTTTAAGATGTGGCTTTTTTTCAGTGAGTTGCTCAAGATGAAACGTCAGAAAAATAAAAGTTTAAAATATTGTAAATTAATTTTTAAAGACGCCAAAACTTTAATATTATACGTCTAGTTGGTTTTTATTAATTATCATCGATTTACTGTTACAATTACTAGAACCCTAACCTTAGGAAGTTCCTCAGACATGACCCAACTGTGGCCACGTGACGGGAAGTTAAGGTGATCCCGCCCGTTTTGAGGTAAGGTCTCCGAGCTTGCGGTCCGCCATCGAGTATTTAGGAAACGGGGTATCCCATTGATACGGAACCGATGTGAACACAAGTAATTAGGTTCACCGTTATAGTCTTTAGACTATAGTCTTGCTCACAAGTGTATGTATTGAGATTCCTGTTGGATTCTTTTCAGTAGAAACTGTCCTAACCAGTGATCGATTGCATTTTTGTGGACCTTTTAGTAAATAATTATAGCTCAAACACCTGTCATGTTGAATCTGGTGTTTTCAATGGCTATCACGTATGTATTTTTTTTTGTTACATGTGTGTGCGTGGTCAATCAACGGTATTCTTTTTATTTTGTAATAAAACTCAACATACCCATTGAACATAAAAACCCAGACCATGGCATTCAGATTATATCTATGTTTAATCGATTTATCAACAATTACACACCATAACAACAATTGTGTTATGAATTAACTATTTTCATTTATTTATTTCAAGTAACAAAGGTAACATATAATGCTAGTTTTATACTGTGATAATAAGTTATTAAATTATAGATACGGCATTTCACTGAAGAAGATGAGCAATAAACGTATCTCACTAAGCAGTATTATAGCTTGGAAACACAATTTCTAATATAAGAACGGAGGCAAAAAGCAAACAAGGCGGAGGCAGTTTCCGGCAGATATTAAAGGCATATCTCTCTATTATGAGCGGGAAGTTCTGTAATTTAAGGGCGTGCCGGGGCGCCGCGGCATATGGCGGGGCTCGCTAGTGCTGTACAGATCATATTTGTCGATAAAGTTATTGTTTATTAATTGTTCGTCAATTATCACATTTTCACACACATTATTTTTTATAAACACTTTTGGTCAGAGCGGCCATCGTCATTAGGCGGTGAAGGAATATTTTAATAAATGGCAAAGAATTCTTTAAAATACCACGAAATGTATATATTGATCCTACGTATATAAAACATGTATCAAGTCCTTCAATTTAAACGTAAAGTAAAATATAGCACATTCTTTCATTATTTTCACATGTGAACTATTAAATTGTTTGGTCACAAAGGCATAATACTCCAAAGAGTAGAATGTCTATACTACTTTTTCTTCAACTTTATGCTCGTCGTGATTTCTACTACCTTTCCGTGATTTTGATATGCGAAAACTGTAATAGTATATAGCAATTCTCCAAAGTTATTTATTTCAAATCTTCCGCTACTTCATACTACAATTGGACGTCCCGGAATTATCCGGGGTAATATATCGTATTATTAAATAATACGATATATTGAGTTAGAAGTGTCTGAAGTGTGTGACGCGAATAGCGTCTACGATACTACGATCTTGCTACGAAGTACTACGAGTGTGTATTTACTTGTTTCTTTTGCTTTATTGTTTATTTTGTTTTACATGTTAATATAATCATAATTAATGCATATACAATGCAATACGTATGTTATTACAGTACGTGCAAACCAAATTAGGCTTTTCTTTGTTTATCTTTTTTTTTACAACTAGTTAAACTTCATTGCCCAGTTTGGAGCAAGATAGCGCTGTAAGAAGATATAATATATTTTAGCTTAGCAACTGTAATAGTCATACCTATTGTCATTAATTAAACTTGTTATTTTTAAGATTGTATCTACCAATGCTTTATCGATATCAAATATGCTGAATCACGAAACAACCCTACCTATGCTCGTTCCTCAGACACAGCTGCACGCCCGGCGCTCGATTATAACTAGCTTACTGAACTCACGATACACATTACACACACATCGGTTGCATAAGCAATTTTTATTATATACCATCACACGTATGACGGGGATACCAACGGATTGTTAACTGGGTTTTAAATAAAAACTGAAGTAAGCGTACTATGATATTTTTTCTTTCGTTACCTCAAATCGTCGTAATCGTTTTAATAATATAGACTAATGAAATGTGCCTAAGGATAACCTCATAGTATATAATTTAAAAAGCATGCAAATGCCGTTTAAATTTGTAACTTACATAATAGTAGCAATTAATTAACCCACGCACGCATTTACGGCATCATGTACGTAAACGTTCCGTAGCCGTCGACTTGCGTAAACAGTTTAAAATTGGTTGTCAGAAAACATAATGTCAGATGAGGAAAGGGTTGGGTCGCCCTTACCCTCTTCTTGACATTTTAAATTGTTTATTTGCGAACAAGTGTCAAGTTATTTATTCAACGTTGCCGGGCTTTAACCGTAGCAGTTCGTACAAGTGCCGTGATTCTAATATATTATTCGTGCGTTGAAATGTTACGGGAATCGATGATTAATTTATGTATATGTAAGTTTAATGATTTGTAAACAACCATGTATATTTAGAACTAGACTCTTTTCGTGGTAATAAAAGAGCGGGTAATAACGTACGCGTATCCATCACACCCATTTCTCCAGTTATATTCGTATTAGTGACAGTAGGTTGATAAACGTGCTCTTGAGAGATAAGTCGTTTCGTTTCATTACTAGCCCTGTAATGCTGGAAAGGCCATCAGTTGCCAACAACAAAAAGTTTATTTTGAAAACACATGTTTTATAAAATCTTTACTTTCGATTAACCCTCAAATATAATTAATTATTTCTCATTTAAAACTATTGGTATTGGAAAATTCACTTTGACTTATACCTTTTCCTGGATCTTCAAGAAGATCAGTAATTGAAGCAACCAAGGCATGGCAGAAATTACATCGGCAGAATTTAAAAATCATGCCATACCCTCACCTATAAAATATGTTTTACGACATCACCGCGCCGCGTCGGTATAAATAAAAATGTGTCTCAGTTCCGCGGGCCAATTGGCTTCGATTATGGGCCCGCGGAGACTAATATCCCTTTCTTTCGGAAATGTTTTTCGGGGATGTTATTTTTGTCGCGTCGGTCGCAGATGGCGACTGGCTCGAGGAATGGTCGCCATTGGTATCGGGTTATGGTACCATGCGTTTGTAATGCTGTAAACTCAAACTCATTTTCTTTATTAATTAAGTCTTTACAAGACCCTTTTGAATCGTCAAACTTACATTACACACTACATGACTCTATGCCTTTACCAGACATATAAACAGACATGTCCACACACACAAATGCAGATGGTCCAACCTCAGAACCATTGGTGAGTAGTTGACGTCACAGTCATAACCACTAATTAAGTCTTTAGAATTTGTGACAAAAAAATTTAAAAATATACTTAAGAATGCATATTCAAACTGTTAAGCTGGGGAAGACTATATATAACCCTTCGTCCATTGAATGCCGGGAGCAAGCGTCTGGTACCTTATATATTTTACTATTATTTGTCTCATATGATTTTGTCTGTATGAGTACCTCAATCACCTATTTCTACTGCCATAACAGTATGCTATGCTTTTGGCTTAGCTTTTGCTGGATCACTAGTGTATTAAATTCGAGATTATTCACTACCAGGTGGGCTATCTGCCCGATGGCCACTTGCTTTCTTTCCACCAGAAAAAGGAGCAAAATATTTCTAAGCTACATCGATGAAGAAAATAATAAAGTCCACACAAGTCCTATGATTTTCCCAAATAACAGTCATATTACCGGGATGGTCTCCGGAGCGCAGTTGGTATTCCGTGAGTGGAGTCACTTAGGTTAAGTAGCCTCTTAGACGCGCTGATAGCAGGTGTCTCCCGCCATTTTGATTCAATTGCATTCGCCGCTTGTCCGTTACAGGTTTTGTGTTCCGATTATTTTTAATACTTTACCGCTTGCCAGTGGCGTTTTATTGCATTTAATCTGCCAGTGCGCTCTTAAAGTATTACCAATTCTGTAAGTGCTATGATTAAAGAAATGGGTTTGCGTCGCTTTTTTTAATTGACTCGTTAGCTAACAGACCTTATGAGTAAGTTTCTATAGTCAAAGTTATAATAATGAACTGTTCCATCATATTTTAAAAAGTGCCTGCTAAAAATGTCGAGATTGAATTTTGGGATTATAAAACAATTTTCTGGTTAATTATCTTCTTGATGAGTATTCATAACAACTGTCAAAATCAGTGCTTTATGAAGGCTGCAAGGGCTCCCATCCTAAGAGTTCACCAGGTTACCTGTGTTCAGTGCAGTATACACAAGGAGGTTTTGGATCATTGTACGTCACAGTACGTCAATCAACAGTCCGTGACAGTCCACTGCTGGACTTAGGGACCTCTTTTTGCTATAATCTCTATGCTTAGCAGATGTGTTGGAGACAGTTGCACTCATGAAAGATTAAATTTGATAGCTCTACTAACTAAATGTTTCGTACCTAAGCCGCCTCTTAGCCGTAAGCTTAACTGTGGGTGCGGACTCATGAGTAGATACATTCAAGGGTGATGACAATTGTGTTCTAATATACCCTTGCCATACGGTAAAAATAACAAAATGCACATACATTTTCTTCATAACTTTTAAATAATTTTCATTCTTTCTTATATCATATACAATAATATTTAAAAATCACTATATTGTTTTATCCGGTTCCAAACAAAACTTTCTTCCAAGCCAACGAAACGATACATCCGCGATCGTGTGCTTGAACACGAGCCAGCGAGCCCACCCAGTGAGTTTAACTCAAACCAATCTTGGAACAGAGTAAAAATGATAACGGTCCCTAACATGACACTTGTCGGGTGTGTATTTCGGGCGCGAGATCGAAATTAGGCGGCGAGATTGGATTTCAAGAAAGTCGACGGGCGACGCGGCCTGTCGCTCGCAGGATACCCTACACACTATACACACAAATATGCTGCGAGAAACCAGCAAGCCGATTGCCTTATTTTAAAATGAAACGTTTCGATTATAATATGGGTGTAGTTACGATACCCTTCCAATCCTGTGATAGTTGATATTTTCGATGTTCGGTATTGCAATTATAAGGTTAAGTTTAAATTTCGTCTGATCTAGCTGTCAAATGATTTGCGCAATTGGGCAAAATGTTGTATTTCGGTCCAAGTGTAGTTACGTTATAGCTATCAAAATTTAGCGCGATGGGCCTGTAATTATATCGTATTTGTGTCTCTACAGTAAAATTTTGCACTTATTCGCCCTGTTTTATGGCAGGATTTTGATTTGTTACACCATTACACAATTCATTCTAATATATAATTACCATTTAAAACCATCTAAATTAAAGTTGTTCCGGAATAAAAAAAATACAGCTGGATTTGAAAGTATCGTAATCTCAAGTAAAATAGTAGTATAAAAACCCAGAATAGTAGTCCTTGGGTAAAGAGAAAGTAGAAGGATAAATACATAATATTTAAAAATATTTTAAGACATATATCTTTTAGTACCCATATAAACAAGCTCCTAGCTTTAATTGCGGCTACATGGCTCTGTGTGGATATCAATTATTAACTTATGTACGATTAAGGTAATTTTGTCTCGCTGAATTAAATACGATTAGGAACTTGTGCGATTGTTAACGGAAAAGCTTTTTAAAGGATGTTCAAATATTTTAATTTGAATGTCATTCATATTCATAGGAAATTTTACCAAACATTGTTTAACAAACTTCCGCTGGAACTGAAAAGTGTGGTCTATGACATTTCTTTTAAACATAAGCTTAAGAATTTTTTGCTAGAGGGGTGCTTCTACAGTATTGATGAATTGTAATAATATTTTTTAATTTAATAATGGAATAATAATATAATTACAATAATATATTAAAATTATATGGATCAATTAAAATAAGTTTGTGTTTGTGTACTGTATAATTGAATTTATTGTATTGCATTGAATTTTTGTTGGGTATATATTATTGTAATTTCAAACACAATGAACATAGTTATTGAATAATTAAATAAAATATTTAATGCTAGTAGCATACAAGGTTTTTTTTTATTTTGGCATTGGCTGAGTTTACCTAATGCCAGAACAAAAGAAACTTAAGGTAGGACCAAAATCCTAAGCATTGTCAGTAGTGCGCACCTCATTCAGTCGAATGCAGAATAAGCAATTCCTCCCGGAGTTTCCCTCGATTTTTTTCAATACGCGTTCGAGATCATTTAACATTTTTATGTGTAATCTTGCTTGGTGGCGATAAGACAAGATCTTGGGCCTCTCGCTTTATTTTATCGACGCTTTACGGCCTTCTCTAAATAGATTAAATCAAACTGTGGGGTGTTGTCTGAATGCGCCATTTATTGGCTTGTCTCTCACTTTTTCTTAGCCCGCATCAATCATCAAAGAAGGTTTTTCACTCATATTTTCATTTCATAAAATTTAAGTTATGTTATAGGATTTTGTTAGTTTTTTTTGTTAGATTTAATATTAATTTACACTACCATAAAGTTTGAGTTATAAAATTACCTATGCGTCTCATTATCATTGGCTAGCCACTCAGATCGGGATTCGCGTTTAGAAGCATTTATTCCCCTTTTTACGAACATTTTTTATTGTTTGTTGTTAACAGATCATAACGTATAATTATAGTCCTCTTTTAGCTGATATTTAACACAAACAATTTAACTAAAACTGAAATAGCAATTCCTGAGATTGGCGCGTTTATCCAACCAAACCTTGGTCTCAACAATAAGACTGTACATGTACAACCTCAGCTCATGGATTTCACTTCTTTTGTTATACTTCCAAGAACTTTATGAACATAATATTTATTTCTTTACATTGAAATTGAAAGTACATTTTCCAAAATAGACAGGTGCCATTCCCAAACTCTTCTCTTACAGACCGTTCCAAATACCATACATAATCCAAACTTACTAAGCTTGAAAAAGAAGGAATGGTATCACAGTAAACATTATTGCAAACAAATTGCATGTGAAATGTTATTAGCGCGTTGTAGTCAACAAAGCACTACGGTCGAGTGAGCCCTGCGTAGTTTGACGGTCGGCCGTATAATGAATCACATAAAGCGCGAGTTTTACAACGTTTCCGCATCGAGAGCGATGTACCTAAATTATGCAACATTTGTATGGAAATACGAACGTCACCGCGCCCCCACTGGCTCCTTAAAAATACATCCCGAATAGGGATGTGATGTCTTGGGTGGAACGGGACATGCTTGCGGAACTAGATGACCGTAATGATTAAGACTTGAATCAAAATGGTCACGTAGTTTGTGTCCCATTTATATCAGTCGTCCGATATTTAAATGAAATTATAAATATCAAAGGTTCACGAGAACCTTTATGAACATTTATCATTTAACATTGAAAATACAGACTTCTGTATCAGACAGTAATTTTATTACTACACATTGCCTGATGGGGCCAGTAAAATTGTATCTAAAAGTCTATGACATATTTAACAAAAATATTTTGAGATATACAATTGGAAATGTAACTTTAATAAAAAAAACACAAACATACCATTGTATTAAATAATATAACAAGCTCGACGTACGACCATGTTAAAGAACCATGTTTAGATTTACGTTACGGGCACGCTGGAAGCTTAACGGAATTATTTAAACAATAAAAGATAAAAAAATAACATTTCTACACACCTCGACCGCAACTCCGATCCAGTCCCTATTACCACTGTCCCGCTACCTATTTGTCCCAATTACTTGAACCTATACATCACTAGTCCAGCGTTATGTTGCGTCGGTTTGACGCACTCGCGATTTGATTGCTTTTTCATGTAGATACTATCGCCTAGTGTTGTGCATCAACATTGTTTATAGACAGGGGCATTGTGCACTGCAAAATAAGATACTTAATGCGTACCCACTCCAGTTGCCACCCTAAGACAGTTATTTTTGATTTTATTTCTCGCAATTTACATGTATTTGTTTTTTATAGTTTTTTTTTATTAGATAAATTTTAAATTTGTTCCTTTGAGTGCTTTGGCCATAGATATAGGATAGCGCGCTAATTCTAAATCTATGGCTTTGGCACTTACACGCGTCTATGTGTATATTTCTAGATATAATGACTATTGTTATTAGCATAAGTTAGATCCTACATTATGATCCATTTATGGAATCCCATATGAACTACTATAGACAACAAATAGCTATTTTCTTCTGACTGGCTATAATCATTGAACTGGCTTATAACCCCCACTGCAAATCACGGGTCTTTCCCTTAGATAAAAAATAAACTAACTGGATACACAATCTCACTCAAAAAAAAAACTGCCGCAAAAGTCTGCCCGTCGCGTCAGCTGGGCAGAATTTTCATTCATAAACGTCGCTCGCTAGAAGTCATAATGACATAGTGGTGAGGCTTTTGATTTTGTACTCTTTCTATGACGCGTTAAGGTCACTATACTTAAGTGTCATGGGGCTGAGAAATTTATTGGTTGACGTTTCCTCGTGATTGTGCAATAGTTTATTGTTGATCTAAGTCTGCTCACATAGCATAGGTATAGGGATGTTTTTCCATTTTAAACACAATTATTATCATCGTGTATTGTAACTCTGTTCCATTATGCCATATGTCCGCTGCCTACTATACTCGTACCTGCGTGTGTTTGCAATGCGTAAACATTTGCTTCGGCGATTACATGGAGTAGTGTTTGCCCGGGCTTCCTTAAAGGGAAAACCCTATTTCCGGTCCTGATTTAAGGGCTCCATAATAAGATTGAAGGAAATAAATAACCATTTAATTTTTTAAGGTTTCTTTATTATACATTGATATTATTTTATAAAATGGGATGAGTATTGTAATTTTTTCAGTTATTAAAATTAAAAACTTATTCCTGACCTTAAAATCTATTTTCGTGCTGTTTCAGTCACTTACCATAACTAATAGTTACCAACAATATTATTTGTTCCTTAGCTCAAAAGTTGGTGGGTTATTCGTAGCACGTAGTGTGTAGCATGTCGTAGCACATAGTTGTGTAGTAAACTCGTAGTACACACTACGCTACAGAAGAAACGTACTTAGCCGTTGCGACAACGAAGAGAAACTTGAACTTTTGACAATAGGAATGATGACTGACAAATCAGCTGAGGCACTTTTTAAATCTATCAAAACGTCATACTTTCATCCATTCTTTAAGGCATTACCAAAAGTATTTTTTTTTAATATAAACATTAAATATTTGATATGTGTAAAACGGTCTCGTGGGCTGAGCGTTGGACTTAGATGGCTGCGTAATCGGGGTTCGTGGGTTCGATACTGCAGCATCAGTAGTAAAAGTTACCTACTTTTGTGTTAATTTTGTCAGATCATTGTATGCAATCATATGATAGTCTGAAAAGAAAGACGAGTCTATGCTTCAAAGGACACATGAAGTCGTTAGTCCCGGATACAATCTTAGGATGGCAGTCGTTAACATCCACCAATCCGTATTGCCGAAAGGCCTATGCACTATATGGGTCATTATAGGCTATTATGATAATGATGATGTGTTCTAATACCATAAAAAATGTATTGAAATAAGTGTTTTAGTTAACCTGTCACATTCGTCGTTCGACAGATCCACTGAGCATCTTTTGTCTTCATCGAACCTAAAATTGACGATTACGCGATTACTGGACATCAGACGTGCCGGAACACGTGCCGCCATGTTTTCATCATATTTCCCATCCGGCTTCATTTTATTATTTCGATACGTAACCTCACCAAAAACAATTTCAAACTGACAAGCCAAGTGGAGACTTAACCGCGTCGATATAAAACACAAATTGGATCGGATCAATACATATTTAGGTGAGATCGTCATTCATGCCGAGCTAACCTTATATTCCTCGAAGAATGGTTGGTAAATTTTCAATACTCACTTTATTAGGGGTGAGAGCGGAAGGAGGGTGGGTGAACGGCGTTTATTAGATTTTCTAGAAACGTGAGTCGGTAGCGGATTGCATGGTCTGCGTCCGACACCTTAATATTGAAAATCACTAAAATAAGCCGTAGCCCGTAGGTAAGGTCGGTTCGTCGTGTAAGGATATTCTTGTAAAATAAATTGACAATAGGGGGTAAATGCCATGCTCACCACGCTTGGCAGGCGGGTTGGTGTAAAATGAAAATATACGTAGGCAGTCTCCCAACCAGATAAAATGATGACCAGATTAAGGGGGCGGCTAGCAGATGTTTGTAGAAGGCTAAGAATCGGTTCGCTAGAAAATAATTAGGTAAGACATTCGTTGAGCAATGTACATTCGTATGCCATGATGATAATAAAATTGATAGCTATCGTCACCAAAAAAGCAAAGTCCATTCAAATTTTGTCTTAATTTTTAGTCTCTTTCTTCCTATAACTGTTTCTTTTCTAATCTTCCAGATGTCAGTAAGCATTCGTCTGAATAGTGACTTTTTACTATTTTTTAAATGGTAGGTATCTGACCACGGTTACTGCAAAGTCACTAAAATACCATGACAAATAGAATAATATTGTGTTATATTTAATTATTACAATTATTGAATAAATAAACAAATTGTTTTCAAATTTTACTAGATAGTAGACTCGATACTGAGTCGTCTATGTAGGCACCACCGCAGTGCCAGATATCGCCCCGTCGGATATCAGGCGCAGTGCGGCATTGATGGAGAATAATAGCTTTCTTTCAGTTGTTGGTCTCCTTCAATGCCACTCTGTCATGGTTAGACGTATAACTTACCATCAGGTGAGCGGAATTCTGATAGTGAATCTGTGGCCTGATAGCTCTGAAATGCCAACACGCATTGGACCAGCACGGCGGGTTCCAGTCCGAAACCTGATTAGCGGTCACAACCAAGGCATAAACCCAGCAGTATCTAGGCGATAAAACAAAATTTTTCGTAGAAATGTCAATTAGGTACACTTTCTACTGGAGGGTACAGGCCATCCCGCACTTCAAAGCTATATGGAGGTTGGGACATAACCCATTACGAGTACCCAGTAGGTTTGGTGGGTGTAAAAGACTTACATTATTAAATAGTTGGGACGAACGGCTTAAGTGACCTGTTTAACCCGAAAATTATCTTGCTTCTCAGACATGCAGGGCAGCCTGCCAATGGCTATATATATATATCCTTGGAGGAACACAAAACTGATAAAATCGCCCTGATTGTTTATTATAGGTATGCACAACGTGTTCTCAACCCTATATCCTGGTAATTATTTACCTATCCTATTTGTGAAATCTATTTTTTTAATATTATATAATCGAGTCATATTATAGAATTCCAATTTTATCTTTAAAAGAGACATCTAGAAGCATAGTTGTGAACTTAGTATGATGTTTAACTTCCCAATGTACATGGTGTTTTCTCAAATCACCACTAGGTAGCGTGTTTTTTGGAATGAATTTATTTTTCTTACAATACATTTTTTTTAATATACACATATAAAATATATGAGTTAATGTTTATCAATAGTTTTATTTTAATTTATTGTTAATTTTATTTTTATATATCATTTGAATTCTCCGGTCAATATTACCGGTTTTGAGTAACGCACTACATTGGAGTAGTGCGTCCCTATTTACACTTTTAGGTTAGAATTGTGATGTGTCAAAAATTGTACATCAAACATAATTGTGAGATTCTAACTGTATTTATAATTCATAATTATATTTAAATAATGTCCTAAAATTGCTTTACATTTATATACAGAATGGCAGTAGTTATAGAAACAACTCTTGGTGATATCACCGTAGATTTGTATTTAGAACAACGACCAGTGACATGTCTTAACTTTCTGAAACTTTGCAAGATGAAATATTACAATTTTAATTTATTTCACACTATAAGATCTGGCTTCATAGCTCAAACTGGGGACCCGTCAGGAGAGGGATCAGGTGGTGAGTCAATATTCGGTCTATTAGAGGGTCCTGACAAGCGATTCTTTTCAGGCGAAAAGATGCCCAAAATACGACACACTAGCGCTGGATTACTGTCCATGGTTTGCTCGGATGACCTGATGGTCGGCTCACAATTCTTTCTTACCCTTGGCCCCGATTTAGATTCTTTAGATGGTATACACTGTGTTATAGGTGAAGTTACAGAAGGGCATGAAGTACTTCGTAAACTAAATGAAACTATATGTGATGAATCACATAGACCTTACCAAGATGTTCGTATCACTCATACAGTGGTTCTAGAAGACCCTTATAATGATCCACCTGGGTTCCAAGCTCCATCTAGGTCTCCTTCACCTAGTGCAGAGAGATTAAAAGGAGGCCGTATTGCACCAGATGAGGAAATAGATGAAACCCAAGGAAAATCTGCTGCAGAGATTCAAGAAATAATTGAAGAAAAAGAAGCTAAAGCACGAGCTACAATCTTGGAAATTGTGGGGGACTTGCCAGATGCTGATATTGCACCTCCTGAAAATGTGTTGTTTGTTTGTAAACTTAACCCAGTCACAACTGATGAGGACTTGGAAATAATATTCAGTCGGTTTGGTAAAATAGAGAGCTGTGAAGTCATTAGGGATAAGAAGACTGGTGACTCATTGCAGTATGCTTTTATCGAATTTGCAGATAAAAAGTCATGTGAAGATGCATACTTCAAAATGGACAATGTTCTAATAGATGACAGACGCATTCATGTAGATTTCTCTCAGTCAGTTTCAAAAATGAGATGGCTTGGAAAGGGACGAGGAGTACAACACTTTGATGAAAATGATTTAAAAGATGATCACATCAAAAGTAAACAAAAAAATAAAAAGGATAGAGAAGGTAATAATGATAATCATAGGTACAATGATAGAGAAGATTACAATAAACGTGAAAAACACAATGACTACAGAAGAAGTGATCAAGAAAAGGAATATGACAGAAGTAAAAGGAATGAACACAAAAGACAAAATAATACACGAGATAGAAGTAGATCAACAGAAAGGTCAAGACAGAAGAGAGAAAACTCTAGAGAAAGAACTCATAGAGTAAGTAGGAATCATCATAGTAATAATGCTAATAGTCACTTCCAAGGTAAGGATGAAAATCACAAAACAAATAAGGCTGATCAAAATAAAAAATACAAAGAAACTTCACAAAAATCACAATCAAATAAAAGAGATGGTCGACATGAGAAAAATGACAGAATTGAAAGCAGAGTAAACAATAGGTCTGAGCAGAAATATGAGTCAAGAAGTGATTCTAAAAGAAGGCAGAGAGAAATATCAGATGAGAAAAATGACAGAAAGAAAGTTAAAAAGTATCATGAAAGCAGTGTTGAACCTCGAACACCATCTCCTGTAAGTAATAAAAAACAAAAGAACAAATCTAAACTCAATGCAATAGAAAAAAATCATTCCAAGAAGCAGGTCAAGAAGAGGAAGCGTAGGGATTCCTCATCTTCAGAATCCGACTCATCTCAAAGTTCTTCAAGTGATACTAGTTCTTCTAGTGAAGACAATAGAAAAAAGAGATCAAAGAGAAAGAGGAAACACTCAACTTCCTCAAGTAGTAGCAGTAGTGACTCTAGTGAAACTTCAAGTAGCTCTTCTAGTAGTTCAGATTCTAGTAGTGATACAAGCAGTTCTAGCTCTGGAAGTGATAGGAAAAGAAAAAATAAAAAGAAAATAGTAAAGAAGAGCAGAAAGAAATAGCTTAAAAATGAAGCTGAATTTTTCAGTAAAAAACTAGCAGAAAAATCGTGATGGCCAGAGACGAAACATGGCTTAGTCCCAAAAAGGCTGTTTTCAATAGATTTCAAAAACATCTAAAGAATTTGCATGTTGCAGTCAAAATGGAATGGATGGAAATAGGTTTTTCTGCTAGAATAGCCAGTTTCAGTTGCATCTTAAAAATAAACTTTTCATTTGTGATCTTTAATTGAGATCACAATGTGCTTACAATTTATGATGAAATAGAATTGAATATTAATTTGATAAAAAATTGATGAATAAACATGTTTCAAAAAGCCTCTTCACTGAAACCTATATTTACAAGAAACAAAATTTTCAAAAATAATTTATTATATTTGCAAATAACTTACAACAGTTATCATTTCTTAGCTTTCAAGTGTGTTTTTATTTAAGAATAAGTTTATAATTTTAGATTTTATGTTTCAACTCTGTAATAAAAATAAGTTTAAACATTTTAAACATAATATTTATTTGAAAATGGCCATTTTAATTCCATGTGGTGTAAGTTTGTAATAAACTTTTTGTAATAACGTCCCTACCTCTATCAATTTTTTTGTAAAGTACATTTTTTTTTCTGGCAAGTAAATGACAATGTTATCAGAGTAGTATTGTTGCCTTCATCATATAAATAGTATATAAAATAAATATATCTGCAAATGTTCTGTGCACAGGATAGTTTGATACAAAATGTCAATAATAACATTATCATGGTGGTGACCATGTGACAGTTAAGGTATTATAAGTGCCTTATTTACCAGTTATAATAATTGAGTACAATCAAAACTTTAAAATATGCATAATTAAGTGTTTTGTTAATTCCAATATTGCAAAA
Source organism: Leucinodes orbonalis (assembly GCA_019425675.1). NCBI lineage: Eukaryota > Metazoa > Arthropoda > Insecta > Lepidoptera > Crambidae > Leucinodes > Leucinodes orbonalis. Next base: position 1,836 of record PQWD01002051.1, on the reverse strand, counting down.
AAATATATATAAGCAAACTTTGCCAGAACAAGTTTCTTTATGTACCTACCTCAAATTATGTATATGTAACAATAACTGGCCAGTGCTAAAGGACTTCAAAATTCATTGAATCTTTATTTTTATTATTCAATTTAAAAGCTCACAACTCTAAATATTTCCACATAAAAATTGAGCAAACTAAGCTTAGATAAGCAATAAACTAACTTTATCTAAGATACTAAGTTATTGTCTCAAAAATATGAATTTTTATACCTCCATGTTCAACAAATAAATGAAATAAGATATTCATTGTGTTTTATTGAATTTATAAAATATATTAAGATTATTTAACAAATAAATATTACTAGCACCTGAATTTATAATCATTTATATGAATTCACTGTCAACATGCTTTTTTTATTAATTTACCCTCAATAATTAATTTTAGAATAAAATAGTTTTTTTCTTTAGCATAGTATTTTAAAAAACAAGATAAATATTTTCCATTTAGACTATATTTAAATCTGCGTAAGTGATTAGGTATCAGTAAAGTTATAGGAATGAAACGTGTTTTATAGTTAATAATAAAATTAATATCCTGTCACTCACACAGCGATCTAGCCCATATTAAGCGAGGAACTTGTAGTTAGGGTACTAAAAAATGAAAACATACTTATATACATTTTTTTTAATACATACATAGAAACCCAGACGATTACAAAGCTTTATTTAGTTATCTAAAAGTATTTACCATTGTCCAGTCCAGTATTTTAAACCATTCATATAAAAGTGACAGGCACGCCTAGCTAAGCCACAATAGGTACTTCCCTAGTACAAGCTTGTTGCTATAAGCTCATCTAACGTCCCCAACGAGGGGCACAGCTACCCGTATAGAGTGTTTAAGCCTTAGTCGTCCATGCGGACCCAGTGCGGGTCGGACGACTTCACGCACAACCTTTTGAATTTCTTCGCAGGCTTGCGCAGGTTTCTCACGATGTTTTCTTCACGTAAGAGCGTCGGATAACGTACATATAATTTCGAATACACATTTGTAAGTGGCGGGATTTGAACCTCAGCCTCCCGGTAGGAGGGCAACGTCCACACATTGAGCCGACGCTCTGCTATAATATATTGGGAATATTATGCTGTTGTGCAAATGACTATGGAAGTTTTTATTTTCTCTAGACATTAAAACAGCGCTCTCTTAACTAAGCAACTAGCTGAATTATGGAACAAAACAACTTGTTTATTTATTTTTATCATTTAACATACCTACTTGTATAAATCTTCTCAATACATGAGTCTTTACGATCCATGTTCTGTAATGGTTGACAAGCCGATTGTTAAACGAAGGGTTCCGTACTCCACCCCCGGTAGGACAAACATTTGTGTACATAACATTTCTGTTTGCATTGGTCCAGGTGTTTTATGTATAATTTACAAAAAGCATGTATAAATAAGTAGATGTAGGTAATTATCAGTTAATGATCTAATCCTAAATAAGCATTTAGCATGTTATATGGGTCTAAACAACGGATAAACATACTTAAATACATATTATACATAGACAACACCGACATTGGTCTGGCAAAACAGACATGTTTAGCACACAAATGAATGTACTGCTCGGGATCGAACCCGGAAGGAACCCTGAGTGTAAGAACGCCGATTCCCATATTACAGACGAGATACTTAATTTGGGTCTAGATGGCGCTGTATGAATGTCATTGGATATTAATAAATTATTTATACACAAAGCACTCAGACAAATATAAAAGGAATCGAATCTGAAATTGTTGGTGCAGTTTTCGAGTCTGAAAAAGACTTTTGCAGGCAGAATAACATAATTTTGTAAAA
>PQWD01002050.1:116489-221221 GCA_019425675.1 Leucinodes orbonalis | reverse complement strand
GATCAATAACCCTGGGCGAAGAGGTGTATCCGATTTGCTATTAATCACCTACTCCTAAACTTAATTAATTACACTCATTACTTGTTGAAATTAGAATATCCGCTCTCTTGATTTTTTAAATATGCACAAATAAGTGCTTTACTATAATAAAAACACTCAACTTGACCCTCCTCTTCTCCCTTGAGATCGTTGTGCCTTTCACAGTGGCACAACAATCTCTCCATTTTGCGATAGATTTCCATCTCCCTTTTTGTCATCAGTCTCCACCGACAATCTTTCGCAAGTCTCGGATCCATCCAGGCTCTCGGAACCATCCTTTATTCACACACACAAAAAAAAAGGTTGAGGACTTTTAATAAACGTCCCTAATATAACATAAGAATTTAGAGTACCTTTATTAACGCAACAACACGGTTATATAGCTTTTATTTAATAACGTTAAGTTTACGTTATTAGTACATTGTACCTACATACAACTAGGCATTTTCACTGAACAAATGTTATAGCACTTAGTAACACGTGAATACGTTAATTGATAGCGATTTTTTTAACTTGTTTTACTCACTTATTATTTGTAATTGATTAATGTTAGTGATACCGTATATCCATTAGTGCCCATTAATTATATATCAAGTGGGCGACGTCATACGTAGATACTTCATATGTCATATTTAGGTCACTTCAACATATGAACGTTACGCGTTTGCCCGTCGTGAGCGCCGAGTCCTGAAACGGATGGTATAAGATCACTGAATGATAGTAAGATCACTGACACTCAATTGACACATAATATTAATAAAATTTGTACTTATAAACTATTGTTTCAATACTTTTTTATACCATTTAATAAAAAAGTGCACCCTTAGATCACCAATAAAACTAGATGCACTTAACAAAAAACATCAACCAAAAATTGCCCAAGCCCATGACACATTTGCACAGTTATTATTATATTTAGAACAGGGAAAATAAAATAAGGGATTCATTGATCGTTTTAAATTTTTATCATAAAATTAACTTACTTAATACTAAAAATGTTATCATCGTTTTTCTCTACCTACATACCCCACACAGACCCCACATATGTGGGAATGACGAAAAAAATTTTTTTTGGTATCAGTTCAGTGTATGGGGAACCCCAAAATACATTTTTTTTGTCAAGTTTCTTGTCACATAGAATTCATATTCTTACAAAGTTTTAATAGTTGAGTGCTAATATTGGGAGAAAAAGGGTGTGTACAGATAGACAGACAGACAAGTATGACAATCTATAATGGTGCCATATGGCTACGGAACCCTAAAAAGAGTTTAGGTATGTTATCCTTTGTTTAGTATCCATTTTAATGCCTTTAGTTTGGGCTAGATGGCGCTGTGTGAATGTCAGTGGATATTTAATATTCACATTTGCGTGTCGTTTGGCGAGAAAAAATGTTTGTCCTATCTGCCACCAGATTATAAAATTCTACAGTAGTGATATGTTTTCTGTAAAACTGATTCACTGTCTCTGTAAAAAAGTATAAATTCCAATATAATAGACCTATGCTAGAATTAACAGAAATACCTACTTAGTTTATAACTCACAGCTCTGCCCACTGCATATAATAGTTTATTGACACAATTGTTTCTGCAACATTTAGTTTGTTTATTTAAAATGAAATCATTTTAAATTTATTTAGCAAACATGACAGATTAAAAAGTCTACCTAGGTATATAGTGTTATAAAAACCTATTGAGTATTCTGTATTAGATAACTCTTACAGATCATTACCTGTCTGTCTCAAATATCAATATGGGGAAAAATATTTTGTGACCAAACATCCTTAAGACATTTAAGGCAACAGCAATATGAATTTAATATGATTTTATTTATGTATCTTAAAACCTAACTTTCTATTTTATTTATCAAAAGCCAATGAAGCTTAGCTTATTTTCAACATTTACCAACCACATAAAAAATATATGTACAAATCGGAAAATATATCAAGCCAAAATCATTGAAACAAACAGTTAATTGGAAAATTAAATTACATTTGTCCTCAGTAAAATTAAATATGTCAAACAATTTACATGTAAGGTGAATACAAAAACAAGAAAAAAGAGGACTCACCTCGCATCCTGGCTTTATCTCAGTCATTTTAGAACATTATCTCAATCAAGTTCTAACATGTCGGACCCAGTGGCCTGCTATGGAACCTCACAACTACAAATATTTATATGTGTGTAACGCTAAGTATATGACTCATTTCAACATAAGACTAGGCTTACAAACTTATTCTTTCTATGTCATATAAATAGAATATCTTAGATTTAAGATTTAATATTAAACTACAGAAATGAAGTGTGAAGTTTTCTGTTAGGCAATTCTAGAGGTTTGTTTGTGTGCACCTAAATAATACACAGAATCACTAAATCAAAATTAATCATTTTAAATAATTCAATATTTTTATGAATACATATTTACTCTCGCTAAGAACGGCTAGCAAACAGTATAGGTAAAAGTCTGTCAACTGAATATAAAAGATTATATTAAAATTAAGAAAGAAAGTTCCGTTATTTCCACTTACATTGAGAGCATCTTGACTTGCAGACTCATTAGGTCAACAGAACACATATTACTACACCACTAATAACTAACTACTTCACCACTTAGATTCTCTTTTGTTTTGAATTGTGTTGTTTTAACCCTACTATATATATTTACAAATTGCGTATGTGAGCAGCGCATGTCAGCAAAATATTATGGCCTACGCCTTTACACGTAGTTGAGCAAAGTTTAATAGAGTAAAGAGGTATGGCCCGTGCATAGGTATTCTGTAACTAGCTACTAAGGGCTGGTGCTGCGGCCGACATATGTAAGCGGTGCACACTATCGCGCATGCTTACAGATTTAACCGAATCAATTAATCGAGCGATGAAGCGATGTTGTTACATGTATTCACATAACTAGGCACGGCATTATCTTGGTCTTCAATAAGACTACTCTAAACCTGCCACCACCACGGCTGCGCCACACGATGCACAAAATCGAATACCATTACTAATTCACTTGCATGTTATTGTCATGTGCGGCCTACATGCGCAGACATCGCCTTTTTATTCCACCTAATAGGTAGTACTCACCGTCGCTTTCCATTGTCCCGAATGCAACGCACCAAGTAAACAGTCCAACCACATAATAAAACAAAATGGAAGTCCAAATCACCCGCACCGAGATGAGAAATTTTATGAGCGCTCCGAACACCTCTCGAGTTGTAAAACGTTGTTACTATCCTATCGTAGTATTTTTAGCTAGCAGTCCCCTCCTATTTATTATCTGTCGTCACCAGATAATATGATTCGATCACAAAGGAATATGTCCACAAAACGATAAAAAATACAACGATTTGTAAAGTTAGATGACGATTTACACAAAAATTAACGTCCACTTTAAAATAATAATCATTGAAGCGTTTGACGTTCCAAGACACAACACCCACATCAAAAAATCCTACATGGCGACTGGCCTGGCCAGCTTTCAATAATTTCCACTCGAATATATTTCTGTTTCACTCGTTCACCATTCATTTAATTATTTCTCAATACGCGCGAAAGATAGAAATATATAAATATTCCTATGTATGAATAAATCGTGTGTTAGTGAACCCTCCCCGGCGCTGGCCGAGCCGAGTTGAATGGACCCGAGACGCGCTCAACCATTGGATCGATGACGGTCACGTGATACAATATGTCGCGCTTTATAAACACCCGGAATTCTTAAAACGTGGTTTCTTACTGTACAGATTAAAAATATCTCTTATTTTATAAATTTAAAAACATAATGTATATTACATTTAAGAGCTGCTAGTTATGCTGCTATATGTAATGAAAAACTAGTTTATTAATCAATACTAATGTCTGTAAAAGGTACTATAATACTATAGCACAAATCTACTACCTACTGCGCTTATATGGGTATTCATGTATACTCAAAAATCGTTATCTACTAACATAGGCAATAACAACTCAAGTGATCCCTTATTGAAGCTTTCTAAGTTAACTGGCATAAGACAGTGGTCATAAAATAGTGGGCGTTCTACCGCTGAGGATGGGCAGCATTCCAATAGCCGAATTACAACGAGTCGAAACTCGTGGAAGAAGTCCGGGAATGGAGTTATCAACTCGATGCCCGTATCCTCTAAGGAGAAAAAAACAAAAAATAAATAAAGATACAGTTTGAAGTCAATTGAACTAGTCATATTCTTTGCCGTCTCACCTTTACACCGAATAAAGCTACGATTACGGTAAGCAACAATTCGATGGCGGTTTTTTTGACACGATGCAGTGCTCACCAATCTGTGTTAGGCTAGCGTGATGGTTACGTCCAAATTAGGTATATATGCTATGCGGGAAGGCCTTTGCGGGATTTACCTTCCCTATTTTACCTACGCTGCGGCAGGTTATACAGAAGATCGAATCGTTTAATCTTTGAATCAATCGAGACGTGCGCTGTGCTTCTTGCCCTCCAACGGTGCCATATTTAGTTCGCTATTCTAATACCTATTGAGAATATAAACTAGGATAATTAGCCCCTCTTGCAACGCTCTAAGCTGGGGTTTGCATGCCACTTTCGGACAACCTTGGGCTCGTTGATAATTTTTTTGGGCTGAGAACCATCTGCGCTCGTCAATTATCCGGTGAAGCTGTGAAGTCACCTACCTAGTACATATTTAGGCATTCGGCCTATAAGACATATGATATGATAAGACACTTTAAATGTACCTATAACACGAAAGTCATGTTTAATATCCATGTCATGCCGTACCGCATGAGTTACGAGTTCTGTTCCAAAGTTGTTGAGGAATATGTATACCTGGACGAATAGGCCAAATGGGCAGGTCTAACTCCGAAGGTTTCTCGTCGAATTCAATTTAGATCTTAGGGAAGTAAGGGAGATTTTTCGTCCATAATCCTACATCAGTGTCTCAAGATATCTGTTCAGTGTGAATTGCCAGTTACTTATGAAAGTGAAACGTGGTCGCTCACCAAGAGTATTTGAATAAGCTGTAGATTCCTCAACGTGCTATGGAGAGGGCTATGAAAGATATTCCTTACGCGATAGGGCGCGGAATGAGGGTAGGTACCCATAGGAGAAATAGGGTGCCCGACATAGCCCACAGGATTAGCAAGTCGAAGTGGCAGTAGGCAGGGCACATAGTGCGTAGAACCGATGACTGATGGGGTGGAAAGAATCTCGAGGAGCGTCCACGTAAACTAAAGACCTCAAACCCACGGGTTCGATCGAGCGTACTTCTTTCCAGCGTTCTTATTAGTAAAAGAGAAAAGAGAGCGCTTGTGAGTCCATTTAAAGCAGGGTGATAGGAGTGTGGTGGCAAATTGTAGACCGATATCGATATTTCCCGTTATTTCGAAGGTCTTGGAAAGGATATTAAATAATGCCCTAGTAAAATTGTTAAACAAATATAATTTAATAGCAAAAAATCTATTTGGATTCAGATCTGGCATATCCACTGAAGACGCCATTGCAAGTTTCACCATTGAAGAAGTTGATAAGCTTGATAGTCAAAAAAAGTGTTTCGGAGTCTTTCTTGACCTTTCCAGGGCCTTTGATACGGTCTCAATTCTCATCTTGATAAAAAAAGATGGAGAGTCTTGGCATTTGTGGACGTGAACTATTTTTTTTCCAGAGCTATCTCACACACAGGAAATACTTCGTTAAGGTAGGTCCGTACATTAGTAGCATTCGGTCTTTTGATTATGGCATTCCTCAAGGTAGTATACTGGGGCCGACTCTCTTCCAGATATACGTCAATGAACTGTGCCATCTTAAAATACCTAACTGTAGTGTCTTTGCTTACGCAGATGACACAGCACTTTTGACTTATGGCAATGACTGGTTGAGCGCCAAGCAGCACACTCAAGATGCCCTGGAAACTGTAATGACCTGGCTCTCCACAAACCTTCTCACTTTAAACTTAAATAAGACGTATATCCTCCCTTTTATTGACCGCTGCTTCCTCACCACCATTAGCGTCCTGTAATATTGTCACACACTTGCAACTTTCCTTTAGTATCGTGTGACTGTAACCCACTCAACATTTTTACCTCGGGTATATATTGATTGCAACTTGAAGTGGCACACACAAAATCAAAGCCCTTTATGGTAGAGTGCGAAAATTAATTTATATATTTAAGACAATACGGCACTTAGTCGACCAATAAACTATATATCTTGCCTTATGCCAATCTGTTTTCGTACTGTTTTCCGATCTGGGGAGGGGCTGGCAGTACCGTGATGATGAATTTGGAGAAAGCTCAAATAACCATTTTAAAGATTATGACTCACAAACGTATTCGACATTCCACAAACTTGTTATACCCGGAATGCCAAGTCCTAGCAGTAAGGCAACTATATATTCTTCGCTATATATTGCGAAACATGCTTCACTTCCCTTGGATGCAAATAATATAAACACACCCACTCACACTAACATTCACACGAAGACACTCGCACACACACGTACATGAGCTTAAATCATCTAAGAATAAATCTCATTATTTTTCCTATTGTTATTTTAAGAAAATTATATTCATGATCCTAATTATTCACTTATAAACTGTAAAACTGGATCACTTTTAGTTTATTTAACAGTGTCGAGGAATCACTGACACTGAAAATACAGTATTTTTTACTAGTTTCGATATCAGGGTTCACTTTTCACCTTTACATACTTTGTTAACTTAGGGTTAACAAAGTATGTAAAGGTGAACTATAACCTAAACTATACCGTGATGACTAATTATGTATAACACCTGGGTTATGAATAAATGATTATTAGTATTATTATAGTAAAACCTTTAGATGTTACATAGTTATACGTTCCTCTACTTAATCTTTCTCTTTAAATCTTTAATACGTCTCAATTAGAATACGCCACACCGTTTGATCCTTTATATAAAAGTATATACAACAGCTGGAGCGAATACAATGTAATTTTGAAAATAATTAATTTTAAACAATATCGAATATGCCAAGATTATACTAAACTGTTAGAAAAATATAATATGCTTAGCTTGGAAAACAGGCGCATACTGCTAAGTACCATGACACTATACAAAATATGTATAATAAATACGTCTGAATAGTAATTTGAATTACTTGATTCCGCGAAAGTTGCACCGTCGAGACCGCGCGCGCCCCGGCTGTTCCACACCCGGCGCGCCGACCAACGCCGGCGCGCGCGCGCCGTGCCCGGATGGCGGACATATATAATACGACTTTTATGGACCTTAGACATATTAGCAGACTCTGAGCATTCTTTAGGAGGAATGCTACGCGCGCTTTGTGTAAGTCATTAAATTCAACTTAAGATATATATTTAGATGAATTTTTTTTTCTTTAGATGTTAGATTCCTACTGTTAAGTTTTTTCATACCTAATAGGCCCACTAAATTGTAAATTATAATTACATTCCTCGATAACAATGAATTGAGTACCACTTTTTAATAACTGAGGATAACGGTGTGGGCATCACAATAATAAACACAAATGTATGTATTATTAGTTTTAAGGATTCATTGTGAGCTGTTTGTTATCCCAAATAAAATAAAATAAAATAAATAAAAATAAATAGATTCAATTGCCCTTGGGTATTTCATCACATACTTAAGGAACTTTTTCATGAATAAGAGTAGAAATTTCGTTTCACTATTCTTATCTATAGCGATATCAACAACTCTATAATGATTCACTTCACAGGTCTTTCAAAACATTATGGCTATTGAGAGACTACGTTGTTACCAATCGCGAGGACACAATTTTGTTAGGTGGGTGCTAATGGTTGCCTACAAGATGGACAGATGACCTGAGGAAGTTTGCAGTTGGACATTGGATGCAGATAGCTTCCGATCGTTTGGAGTGGAAGTTATTGAGGGAAGGCCTATGTGCAGCAGTGGACATCATGTGGCTTATATGAATGGTCACCATTTTTGGGACAGCCATTCTTCGGTTCGAATGAACCGGCTCAACCGGCCAAAGTGATAACAAGGTTTACACCATACTAGCGTGAAACAATGCAAAACGTTTTCATCATTAGCAAAACAAAAGTAACAAAATAGTCTCAATTAATGTTGACTTCTTGTTCAGTCCAGACTAGGGCCAATGAACACCGATGACGTGTCAGAAATAATAGATTTTCTTTTGTTTATTGGCGTTCAAAGGGTTTATTGTTTTTGGGAATAGTTTTAAGGACAACACATCCCTGAATCATATTCCGAAACACAAGTAGACTTAGTTTTGCAAGGGATCCAGATAAACCCTGAGATAGGCTTTTTGATTGCCTGTCCTGCTATTATTCTCAGTTCCAAGCAACCTGTTTGGCTTTTGAAACATTGAAATATTTTCCTTTATCACATAATATTCCTTTATAATACATGCAAATAATAGGCCGAATTCAACACTTAGATCCTAGGTTTTAATGGTGATAATGGTTAAGTTTAGTATTAGTTGTACCTTATTGTCTGATGTTCTTAACACTTAAAGAAAACTCAAATATTATGGTTTAGATATATTTATTATGTACGAAAATATAACCTACCTTACTTAAAATTAAGTAACGACTAAGAAGCCTTCATTAGATAATTTAAGAATTAAGTATGGTAGTATAATATTAGAATCGTTCTTTGCATATAAATTAAAAGTGTATGAGGCTGAAACTGGCAGATTAATACTAGGAGAAAAACACGATGGACAGGGACAAAAACAGTCTTGGTCCCAAAAAAAAGAACAGTTTGTAAGGCAATTAATAGTTGGGCAAAAGCAATAGTATCAATCAGCCTGTTGTTTTGTATTGATAGCTTAGTTTGGCGCAATAGTATTGGTACTATACAATACTATCAAGATAAACAATAGTATCTTAGCTAAATATAAATATAGCTACAGATAGTTTTGATACTATCAATAGTGGCAATACTCTAAGTCTTTTTGCATCTGTCGCCATTGCATATTTTCTGCAAGTTATAGCTTCATTAGGTGTGGTTATTATTAAAATAATATAATCACAAAAATAATTTGTGTAACACTATCTGATTATGTGCTACTAACGTTAATAGCGGCATCCATTATATTTTTGAGTACATGATAGTTTTTATGATAAATTGAACATTCTAGTAGCTTTAGCATCCTATAGACAATATTATGTTGAATAAACAATAAAAATTTGAAATGTTTCAAATTTAACTTTTTTTTCTCTTATTCACAAGCAAGATAATGAAATCATGGTGTTTTTCAAATATGCTTAAATTGAAATTCTAAAAATTTAAATGCCAAGGCCAAAGACGGACACAATACAATACATAGTTTTATTTTCCCAACGCACAGTGCAAGATCCATCCGTGTTATTGTCCCAAAAACAGGAAGAGGCAGTATGTAACCCGGCACCGTTCTTCTGCATTATTGTGCATGTCACTAAAAAGATATTAATTTGTAATTAACCTACATGGTTCTAGTAAACTATTTAAATTGATTTGAAGTAAATATAAGATTTGTGTATTATTGCGTTCTGTACTAAGACGCTTAATAAATAAATGAAACTTGTGTCCATACTGACATACATACCTATATACTTATATGGTTTTTGCAATTTTGTAAGTTGACCCAAACAAGATTCCACTACAGCAGATGTCCACTGATTAACTTTATTATGCTGGTAGGCAGTGCCACCTATAGAATTTTCAATAGCTTCTTTGATGATTTTACTCACGTCGTCTACAATGAATTGATTCTGAAACACGTCATATAGGTAAATAATAATCGATAGATTTGACGAAAACCTATAAACAATATAGTTCACTAACTTCCTCTGCCAAATCGTTACATTCTTTGACTTCCATGATTTATTAAAATAACAGAAAATATTTTTTAAATGCTTTGACACAAAAACAAGTAAATTTTTGACGCTCGCTGGAGAAACAACTTCCTTTTTCAGTTTGACATTTGTTTGCTTGCTTGCAAGGCTGCCAACCCCGAAACAAAATACCTCGTACGCAGATAGAAAATTCCTCTGAAAAACTTTCAAACCTCGTTCATTAAAAAAAAATCTGTTTTTCCGAGTAAAACATGCTAAAATTAAAATTAATACATATTGAACTACTTGACTAAGGAAGTATGATTAATGAAGATAATCATTTGCAAGCTTCTTACTTAAAAAAATTAAGGTAAAAATACCTTCATATAATTTAAAGCTTTTACACTATAACTTTTATGGTAAACTTTTAACATACTTTCAAATTTAAAGCTTTTATAACATATAAGTGTCTAATCACTTTATATGTTATAAAAGCTCGACGCAAGATTTAAGACAAGTCTTTGCTGCCTATTAAAATTTTAAATCTAAAAAGTAAAATCTAGTGTCCTCGTATACTGCCTCGTACGGAAGACCACAAATGTCATTTTTGTACGAGGAGCCTCGTACATTAATCAGCCCTGTCCTTTATGTTGGCGCCTTGTCTGTCAAGGCTTTTTTGTTTATTCAGTTTTATTTTCACTACTTTTCAAAGTTTTGGGCATGATCTCAGTCAAATATAAAACATCTAATTAATGTATTAATAAAATTTAAATTAAAGCAACATTTAAAATGCGAGTATAGGTGGTGCATGACGTAAGGCTGCATGTGGAAACAGGAAGCAGCTAATTTATTTTTTAATATGTATGTCATTTTATAATAGTATACTGGCAACATTTACAAAAACTTTCATTTTTCGTTTGTCAGTTTTTATTGTCTCATTGAACATGGATAATTTCAATTTTGCTAATAAATATTAATAATGGCATCGTCTATTCAAAATAACAGAGTCTCACCTTCGGGTTATTGCGTTTGTTATAGAGTGTGCAATATGTGGTGCTGGAGAGCTTTCAAATGGCTTCCTGTTTTGTTGATAGTTTCGATCGTAACTTGGTCATATTATGCCTACGTTATTCAACTGTGCATTTGTTAGTATTATGATCACAATTTTGTCACATATTAAGCCCATTTTATGCAGAGAACTTTAAAACATAAATTTTGTTTTTCAGTCACAATTGAAACGACGGTTCAACAGTGTATTTACCTGGTGCTGTATCATATTTTGTTGATCATGTTCGCTTGGTCCTATTGGCGAACTATTTTTGCAAATATAAAACCAATTCCAGACAAGGTAACGATAATCAATAATGTATCAAAGGATTTGTGATTTTTTTCATTGTTTTCAAAGCTCTTGGTTGCTTTTATTATAAAATGTATTTCAAAATACTAAGGTTTAAATATAAATATTCCATCCTACCAATAACTGCAGCCGTGAATCATATAGGTCATAGCTTATAAAGGTTTTAATAGTACAATTGCGTTTAGGTATTTCTAATGTGTTATATTTGTAAATTACTTCAATTGAAACATGATATCTCAATATTCAGCATAGTTTTATATTTGTATTTTTTTTTGCATTTCTAGCCTCATCATTATTGTGCAATATTGTTTCAGTATAAATTACCTGAATCGGAGTTAGAGAAATTGCTTAGTGCTGAATCAGAGGATGCCCAAAGGACTATTCTTGAGAATTTTGCAAAAGACCTTCCTATTGTTACAAGGTAAATGTTATTATAGGGATTGATTCCTACAGTAAAACAAATTGCTATTGCCTCTTTATTTTATGTGAAAAGGAAAGAAGTTTATCAGCCTGAAATTATACCAATTCCTCAGAAACACTTCTTCTCATGAAGTTAAGTAATATCTATTCTAAAATGTTCCAATATGGATTTATTAATGGGCGGAACCAGTGGTAGCTTCATTTGACATTCATATGTGTTCTGTAAGGACCTAAACTGAATAAACACTTTTTAATTTTCTTACAACAATGGCAAATTTTCTGCCTTGAATAGTCACTACAAGTATTTTGTGCACTTTCAAACCTTAATGATTATTGAAATTCTTCATTGTTATAACCCTTTTTAAGTTTTCATACTGAAATAAAACGAAAGGCAGAAACAAAATCATTTTTTGACCACACAGGTTCATTTTTTCATCTCTATTACATTAAATATGGAAAAAGTATTGAACATTAAAAAACACACAGTGTCGTGAAGCGACAAATGAGAAGACCAATAATAGAGGGATATGGAATTTAATATAAAAAACCTAATACAAATTAACTAAACGTGGATGGGAATGAGTGGAGGTGTAAAGTGAGAGGTATGTATGATGGTGTATAGTGTGGTAGCTTGAATCTTCCTTGTTCGTCTTCTACAGCTTAGGATGCACCGGTAAACCGCAGGGATGAGCACGATGGCACGGGCAGTGAGTTTGAGGCGCCGTGGAGGGCTTGATTCCACAGAGCCGCGTAGTATTAGGGCGCTTCCAGGGATTCACTGGCACCTGGTGCGCGTCAGCTCCGGCGATAGGACACCCGAAGCTCCAATAGTTTGGCTTCTCACGTAACAGCCTCGGCAGCAGCAGCGGCAGCAGCGATTTGTGGAATGTAAATGAGAGTTTGGTATATTATGATTCTCCACAAAGAATATACTCGTATCAGACTAGTAAAATAATCCGAAAGAAACTGGTAAAAGAATGAATCGAAAAGCCTCCTACAGCAGCCAAAGGCCTCTATTTATATCAGCCTTTGACAACCGTCAAATTTCAAATCATTTCTATTTAATTTCGAAATAAATTAGATTTTAACGTAGGTCATATAGCTAAAATAGGGAATTTAAGAGTAAATTGAACGTTGCTAGGGGAAACGTCATAGATATAAACAAACATGTCAAATAAATGAAAAAGGCGATTTAAATCTCTAAAAAGGAAAAAATAAAAGATTGGATGGAGAATGAAGGAAAAATGATATGCATCTAATGCAATGGGTCCGGTACGTATAAGTTTTCCCGGACCGAAGTTATTGCGGCTGAAAGAATCGAGAGTTACAATGCATAGTGATATTGAAGTGAAAATAATGAAAATAATAATGTAAATACATATTGTAAAATTGAATAAAAGTAAATAACAAAAATGAAAAGGTTAGTACTACATTTCCTACATTTCTGTCGTGAAGCGACAAATGAGAAGACCAATAATAGAGGGATATGGAATTTAATATAAAAACCTAATACAAAAACTAAACGTGGATGGGAATGAGTGGAGGTGTAAAGTGAGAGGTATGTATGATGGAGGTATAGTGTGGTAGCTTGTATCTTCCTTGTTCTCTTCTACAGCTTAGGATGCACCGGAAACCGCAGGGATGAGCACGATGGCACGGGCAGTGAGTTTGAGGCGCCGTGGAGGGCTTGATTCCACAGAGCCGCGTAGTATTAGGGCGCTTCCAGGGATTCACTGGCACCTGGTGCGCGTCAGCTCCGGCGATAGGACACCCGAAGCTCCAATAGTTTGGCTTCTCACGTAACAGCCTCGGCAGCAGCAGCGGCAGCAGCGATTTGTGGAATGTAAATGAGAGTTTGGTATATTATGATTCTCCACAAAGAATAGACTCGTATCAGACTAGTAAAATAATCCGAAAGAAACTGGTAAAAGAATGAATCGAAAAGCCTCACAGCAGCCAAAGGCCTCTATTTATATCAGCCTTTGACAACCGTCAAATTTCAAATCATTTCTATTTAATTTCGAAATAAATTAGATTTTAACGTAGGTCATATAGCTAAAATAGGGAATTTAAGAGTAAATTGAACGTTGCTAGGGGAAACGTCAAATATAAACAAACATGTCAAATAAATGAAAAAGGTGATTTAAAATATTAAAAGAAAAATATAAAAGATTGGATGGATAATGAAGGAAAAATGCTATGGCATCTAATGCAATGGGTCCGGTTCATATAAGTTTTCCCGGACCGAAGTTATTGCGGCTGAAAGAATCGAGAGTTACAATGCATAGTGATATTGAAGTGAAAATAATGAAAATAATAATGTAAATACATATTGTAAAATTGAATAAAAGTAAATAACAAAAATGAAAAGGTTAGTACTACATTTCCTACAACAGTGTGTCAAATGGGCCCGGTCTCAGCATGTCACGGCAGACAAATAAGTATTATGATGGGAGCTCTATATAATACCTTGTTTTTTTCTATTTAGACAAATAAAGCTGCTTCTTTGTTAGTAATATAAAAATGTGGATGAACCAGGTTGCAATTTATGTTTTGGCATGCAAGCTGTATCCTCTACAACATTAAAGCTTTTGAGATCTGTCAACACAGACAACTATTGGGACTAAAATTCGTCAATAAAGCTGCAAAAATTTAGATATAGAAACTTAATAAGCTTAGGATATTTAATACTAGTTCTCTTAATTGTCAATAAGAAGGTTCCACATTTTAGTGGATAAAATTATTTCTTGCTAACACAACATACTTTTTACAAGCTTTTATTTTACTTGCAATATGTGTTTATTCAGGTGGAATCTTACAACTCACTTTGCCCTCAACCGATTAAGCTAAAATTTGGTATGCACATTTAGTTGTGACAATACATGATTAACAGTGTGATGGAATTCTAAATCCAATATGGCCCAAAATGGCGGACCAATTATTTTTTATGCATTCCTACAATACTGGTATCCAATTAAAGGGCTTGCTGAGAGTAATTCGAAAAAAAAATTACACCCCTTTTAATCCAATATGGCAGACTTCTAAAACTTAAAACTCAGTTTTGAAACAGATATTTTTAATTGATTGAGCTGAAATATAGCACACATGTTCAGTTTGGATGACAATCCACATGCATTTAGTTAAAAGTTGTAGTTTAAAAATTTAATAGGCAGGAAGTAAATATGAGTTCTTAAATTTCCCCACAAGCTTTTATGACATATAAATTGTGCAAAAAGTGGTAGATTTGAAATGACGTTATAAGGTAACAGTAAAAGTTTTAGTGTAAAAGTTATTTTTTTTCTCTTTTTAACATATAACTAAGTAAAACTATTTTATATCGGTGTTCAGTTTGAATCATTCATCGTATGTGAGTTTGAGTAAGGCACCTTTGGGCGCGAGACCGCGTGAGCGGTTGTCCGCTTCGCTACACTTGGCTACCAACTACCATCCAAAGATTGTAGCACAATTTGCGAAAGGAACGTTTTTCGAAAGAGCCATTCTGCGAAAGGGACGTTTTGCGACCAGGGGACATTTTGCGAAAGGAACATTCTGCAAAGAAACTGGATCAAAAGCATAAAATGTTTTTCTTAAGTATTATAGAATCAAGGTAAATGCTATTAGTTGCTTAATTCTAACAAAATTCAAATGGCCTTACTCCCTGTAAGTGCTACTGCCCAATCTGGTGATTAGTTATTATTTAATTCAATCTGAAATTGAGTCGTCATATACATACTTTTCGACGCAGGCGGCATTTCCGCCATCGCATTAGCCGAACGCGCAAATCAAACACATTGAAAATGAACACCGACATTTCGCCCACCCCCGGGCAGGCCTTCGTTCCGACCAGTCTATTCGCGTAAACGGGACGTACCGGTTTTCGTTTCCAAAACGTATTTTACTTGGTTGTATGCCCTCTCTGATGCCTCTCCAAGCTCTCACTATGAAACTTTCTTAGGCTCTTTGATGAAATATTTGAAGGCTGACATACCAAGGGCTCGCCACTTGCGTGATGAATGCCATTAGCGCTCAACAGCCAATTCAATAAACCTTTTTAAATAAGTTTAAGCTACAATGTAATCTTTTTAAAAAATAACTTTGCAATGTTCCTAACTCCATTTTGAGATTTAATTGTCTAGTTTTAAATTAATTATAACGTGGGGCTTTTTGGTGTATTCATACAATTTCTAAAGTTGTGATTGATTTTAAAAACAATTTATAAATGTTTATAGAATGTTTTGTGTAAATAATTACACTATACCAAGTTATATTCTAAGGATAATTATTTAATAGGAAGCATAAATAATCAATAAAGTAAGCACAACAATTTTGTGACAAATCTGCATTAAAAAAAAATATCCACTGACATTCACACATCGCCAGCTAGTGCAAATTAAGCATTGATCTGTAATATGGTTACTAAACAACAGATAAACGTACTTTTTTTGTAAATAAAAACATAATATCATACATAGAAACACCAATATAAACAGACATTTTCATGCCCACAATGTTTGTACTGACTGGGGATTGAACCCAGAACCCTTGGTGTAGTAGCAGAAGTCTCAACCATAACACCAAATTGATCGTCAAATTAATTAAATTACTGAAGACATTTTAATGCATTACATATTGATGTATGTACCTATTATTTTTTACTTCAAAAGGGTCCTTGGTTCAAATATGTGCCATTCTATCATGTCAAAAACCACATATCAGGCTTGAAAGTATTCTGTAATATTTACATATTTATTTGAAGAATCTCTCTCTTCTCTCTCTTCAACCTATTGCAGTCTACTGCTGGACATAGGTCTCCCCCATTAAAGGATATCGTGATCTTATCCAATCTTAGTAAGCTACCTAGTAAGCTCCATAATGCTTGCGTATTAAATTGGTACAACGTAGTTATTTCTCAATTTTAGAGTCAGAATTGCAATAAGGAAAATTTATGGGAAATGTTTTTGGATCCAAAGCACAAAAGAGGTTATAGAGGAATTTGGTAAAACAGTTCCAGTGCTAACAAGGTTTGTTCGGTTTCTGAATATAAGTTAGAATTGGGAAAATTTTTATTCAAAGTCAAAGTCAAAGTCAAAAACATTTATTTCAAATTAGGCTTACAAAAAGCACTTATGAACGTCAAAAAATATACAAAAATATAATAAATAACGATTAAAATACTAAACTAAAAATATGAGTTTTGATGCTTTGAAAAAAAAGCGCTTCAGTGGTTTGGCCTGTTGAGAAAGAAGCACTCAAGAAAACTCAACAGTGTAGCCTTTTTTAAAAACATTTTCGTTTTCCTTAATGTAACAATATATCATAAACACTGAATTTATTATTATTATTATTATTATTATTAACATGTGTAAAGGTAACTCGACAATATTTTGCGGTACCTTTTGAAAAACTTATACATCTTCCTATGAAAGATTTACCTACTTTATGTAGTCTCAAGTCTGGAACAGCAAGTTTGTTTCTATTTCTAGTATTAAAATTGTGTGAGTCACAATTTTTTTTAAAGGTATGATAGTATTTACGGACGTAAATTAAATTTTCATAAATATATTGTGATGCTATTGTCATTATATTTATTTCTTTAAAAAGTTCCTTAAGAGAGTCACGGGGTCTAAGGTTGTAGATAAAACGAATAGCTCTTTTTTGTAGTACAAATTATATTAATGTCGGCAGCTGAGCCCACAACAGTAGACCATACGACATGACACTATGAAAATAACTAAAATAAACCAATCTTGCTGTTTCTACATCTGTCAAGAGCCTTATCTTCCTAACAGCATAAGCTGCCGAGCTAAGTCTACCAGCCAGTGATTCAATGTGAGGCCCCCATTGTAACTTTGAATCTAAAGTTATACCAAGAAATGCAGTGGAGTTTACAAGTTCCACTTGATCATTATTCACAGTTATGTTGGTCTCGACCTGCCTTACATTGGGCATAGTGAATTGAACATTATTATTATATATTTTTCTTTAATATATTTAGTAAACAGTGGAAAATTGTTGTGTCCTACTACACGCCTCTAACGACTATTATTATATACTAGCTTTTGCCCGCGGCTTCGCTCGCATTAAATTCGGGATAACACGGTACTTTCATTTATCACTATACATAGGATTTCCCCTCCCTCCAACTTTAAAGGTTTCGGGGTCAATTTCAGATTTTTTTTAGCATAAAATATGTTATAGTGAGCTAACCTTAAAGATACATATGCTGTCGCGGACTTTTTTGTAGACCTTTAAAAGAAGAACAATACTCTCATACATGACTTTTGTGTAACTATAACCGTTTACGCAGCGTACGCAGCGGAAGCTCCAAGTATGAAAAAATACCCCCGATTTTGAAACAATTTTCATTGCTGCTCCGCTTCTATTACTCGTAGCGTGATGATATATAGCCTATAGCCTTCCTCGATAAATAAGCTATCTAACACTGAAATAATTTTTCAAATCGAACCAGTAGTTCCTGATTAGCGCGTTCAAACAAACAAACAAACAAACTCTTCAGCTTTATATATTAGTATAGATAATAAGAGTCGTTAGAGTACCTACTGGAAGGTTTGCACAGCCATTGTTTATTAGTAAAAGCTGTTAAGGGTTAGGGTGCAATGTTCGATTTTAATGATTAATGTCGAATTTATCTTTTAATGTGTAGTGACATGCAAATTTGTACCCAAATAAAAAAAAATATGAAGCCTACACTGATTAGAAATTGTTAAACTTTCATGCCTTACCAGTCGGGTTACAATTGTATTATGTTGCCAGTTTGAATAATGATCGTGACTTCTTTTTTCGTTGTGGTTTTCGTTTTTTATGGTCGACATAACGGTCACTGTCTAAGTTAGAATAATGTCATATGAATATTTACATATTAATTAATTATCTGCGATCCACTTTTTCAAAATGACTGCTTTAAAATGATAGATAGGCAAGGATCTAAGTGTTTTATACATATTTATAAAATATTATTATGCAATAAATATGTATTAAATAAATAAAAAATAAGAGGATCTCGAATGGAGCCTATGTTGGACAACCACCCATAAGATGGAGTGAAGAAGATTATGTACGGGCGCAAGATGCTGAATATTTCGACCCGTGATGGAAATATCTTGCGGCCTATATTCAGCAGTAGACATCATGTAGCTGGTATGATTATGATGAATGATAAAATTGCCAATTACATAATACGCCACATTACAGATCCTAGCTGGTTCTGCCAAAATTAAAGGTGCAGTTGAAATAATCGAGATACTCATTAGAAGGGAACCCTGCTGGGTATTTACCTCAGGAATGAATCAACACAATGATTCAGCTAACAAGACATTTATCCGGGAGTGGTATAACTATGTCAAACTCAAGTCATTAAAACCTAACGTGCGTGGTTAACTAGGTTGTCGTTATTCGTTAGCACAATTCACGCAGCTACTAACTAGACAACTAAAATAATGCAATGTGCTATTTTAAACAATACACGGTCATCTCCAGTGTAAATGACCCTGGATCCACTTGGGTTTCATCATTTAATTAGGTCATTACTGACAATCGCCAGTCATGTCTAGGTTATCCTAGACCATATTGTTTACGTGCAAGTTTATACGAACCTACCATGTCACCCCTTTATTTTAATGTATACATAAAGATTGACTTTAAAAAAATCCGCAAATCCGCCACTGCAAATACAGAAGATTTTTGTCTATTATTTACTAAATTATAGTTGTATATAGTTTAGTTTATTGTATGCTTACCTACCCTTTGTCTATTATGGCGTTCCCAAGGATTTATTGTCTCTCGAGTCTAACAGAGTTATGAAAATAAGCATTTTTTTGGCAGCGCTACCATTACGTAATATCGCTTACCACCAGGTGAACTATCAACTCAATTGTCTACCAATGAAATAAAATCTAAAATGAAATCGCTGCGTGATTCGTGGGTTCTAATCTCACGGAGAGACCGCATAGACATAAACACACATCGAAACAAATGAAATAAATAAATATTTACACACATTTAGTCTCAAATTAAGCATTTACCTTGTGTAACATGGATACTAAACGACGGATAAATCTACTTATATTATACATACAATGATGTAAAAAAGTATTGATTCGTGATATACTTACACAAAACAATCGAAAAAAGTGTTCCGAATGCAGCGATAACACACATATTTCGAATGAGCGTACATTTACATTTGGACCGACGACTTGCGAAAGGTCGCTGGTGGAAGCTGGATGAGAAAGGCGGAGGACCGGGATGTCTGGCGCAAAATGGGGGAGACCTATGTCCAGCAGTGGACTGCAATAGGTTGAAGAGAGTACATTTACATAAACAAAAGCCTACAAATTGTATTCTCTTTAGCGGTTCGTTTTTGAGGCACGGGTGGCGTATCTACCTTAACATATACAGAATATCATTGTATACATAGAAATTACCCTGATAGATCAAACTGATTGAAACATAACTTGCAGAACAATGTCCGGCTCGGTGAGATATTGCAACCGCTGTGTGCTGGTGAAGCCGGACCGCGCCCACCACTGCAGCATCTGTTCTCGTTGCGTGCTGAAGATGGACCACCACTGCCCGTGGGTGAACAACTGCGTCTGCTACTACAACTACAAGTTCTTCATGCTGTTCCTAGGCTATGCGCTGCTGTACTGCCTGTTCATCATGGCTACGTGTCTGCCGTTCTTCGTTAAGTTTTGGAAGGTATTATATATAGATATATACTTAGATATACAGAGGAAAATTATTGTATGTTTGTATTGAACAGGCTCTTAATCTTTTGAACCAATTTGAAAAGATACCACCCAGTAATTTTATCAGCTTCATTATTTTTATTCCCCAAAAATATAAATACATAACATTACTATTTTACCAGTAGATATTAGCACTGCGATGGTTAACTACCCAGGTGATTTAGTATCGACCCTACCACTTAGTTTATCGCCAGGCTGGCCCAGTACTCCTGGGTATATGGATATTATAGCCTCGTTGGACCCAGGAAGTGTGTGTTGGGATTGCATAATTTGGTTTCCTCCAGCACCATTTTTCTATTGAACAACTCGTCGTGGGAGGGGTTCCACCCCTTTGTCATCGATATGCCATCTATTCATACAAAAAGATCGGTTCTTCCATCATCGTCCGAACTGCAAGACAGTAGAATAACATTTCTGCGTCTGTGTTTACCGATTCGTACAATTAAGGGGTTTTCAAGGCCAGAGTGAATTATTTGAGTTTGCGTGATACACCTTAGGTTAGGCTGCATCTTTACTTTCCATCAGGCATGAAAGCAGTCAAAGTTTTAGTAAAAAAAAGTTAAATGATTCTTTAGGTCTTGGAAAGAACCAGATTATTGAAAGCCCCTGATACCCCTGTCATCGTATGATTACCGTTAACATTTATGGCGATTTTCAGATGTACCAAGAATACAAGCATGCCCACTGCGACCGTTTGATCGAAAAGGGGACCTATTCTAAACTGTGCATGGATATAGTTAATGTAATGTTTACTTACGATGCATTTCGTACCATTGTAGGTTGCATAGCCTTGATCGATAGTAGCTTGCTTTATGCTCCATTAAACAGATAGGTTTGGTAAACAAAATTAACTTAGTTCGTATAATAAATTTGATTGAGATTGTAAATACCTACTCCTTTACATTAAATATAAACAGTTTTGTATGGATATACCATTTATGAATTGTTCCAAATGGCCCAATTCATAATTTTTGATAGCTGAATTTCTTATTTGGTATAAATAAATAAAGCTTACTGAAAATATTGGGGGGTAAATGCCATACTTACCACGCTTGGCAGGCGGGCTGGTGAGCGCAGGTTTACTCTAGTACCGAAGTGATGCTGCTGCCCATCACTTGGTGGAAATTTCTCTCTGTCGCCTTTTACGACATCCTTGCGAGGAATAGTATCAGAGTATTGGCCATAATGTTGCTAAGTGATATTAATTTTTGCGGACAACTTCTGGGATTTTCGAACATTTTGACTTTAGTCTCTAGTATATATAATTCTCATGGTTACTTTTATGAAGCATGTATTGATTGACAACATTTACAATTGTATGACATTAAACATACATTAAGATAGTATAGTAATAGATCGTTAGTACTCATTTTTGGTATCGCTAAGTTAATTATAGTAAATGATGTTGGCATATAATCTGATAACAATATCTGATATCAATGCAACGCACACTGACCGAATAACAGATTAGTGACGAATACTAATATTTGCTTTTGATACGAATTTATATTTATATAGATGGTTAACAAAAAAAACTTAAACCATATTTAAGTAACATCCGGTATCGCAGTGGGAATGTCTTAATTTTTTTAAGTTAAATTTTAATCATTTTTGGGACATATACAATTATGAGTTTTTTGCTGGTTTCTTCTCAGTGGAAAACTACCACCCGAACCAGTGGTAGCTTCATTTGACATTCAAAGTGTTCTGTAAGGACCTAACTGAATAAACACTTTTTATTTTCATTGATTACGACGACCCATTTGGTGTTGCGGTTGAGAGGTCGACTGCAACACCATGGGTTCCGGGCTCGATCCCCGGGCAGTACAAACATTTGTGTGCATGAACATGTCTATTTGTAATGGTCTGGGTGTTTTCTATGTATAATATGTAAGTATTTACAAAAAAAGTATATAAGTATGTTTCGCCGTTGTTTAGTGCCCATAATACTGGCTTCACGCTTAACTTGGGGCTAGATGGCGCTGTGTGAATGTCAGTGGATATTTATTTTTATTTTATAATAGAAACCATTACCGATACATGGTCCAAAGTCTGCTAGATATATATGCATTTGTCTATATTGTGATAGAAGTAGTTTTATCATTTAATGTGTATTGATATGCTCATGACCTCATAGATCATATAAACAAATATAAATGTGGTAATGTAGTGACTTTAATGTTAACACTTGTTTATAGTCCTAACTTATTATCACTATTTATTAGTGTACAATATACCTCCCCGCGCAGGTGTAGATAAATATGCATAAAAATATAATTCAAGTTATCAAATATTCTTTATAATAATTTTCTTGTAGATCGATACATTTATTGTACTTTGTGTTCTTATATCCGTGTGAATAAATAAATAATATATGCTTTGAAACAATTGTATGTACACGTAACAGGAAAACATACATTACGGTCAAATGTAATTTAATACTTGCTATATTTTGATGCCTTGTTTAATGAGGGTTTAATAATATTCCAAACCATATAAGTGACTCAGATAACCTATGATAGAAGGTTGATAGTGACTTACTTTAAACGCCAGGATTCCAGACACAATAGATGATCAATTGTTTCTGTTGGATATATCCGTAAGCGGCGGATATAGGGTTTAACTCAATACTTATCAGTCTTAAGACAGTAATAAATTTGTTTGTTGTTTACAGGGTGATTTCGGTACAGCGGCGGGGGCGGGGCGTTACCACATCGTATTCGCATTTTTTGTCTCGCTCATGTTCGCTATCTCGCTCGGATCGCTGTTCGGGTACCACTGCTACTTGGTGGCAAACAATAGGACTACTCTTGGTACGTGGATCCTAATTAATCGTTCTTAATCAGTGTACTCCGAACTCAAAGGGTAGAAACAGAACTATAAATTAGATAGCTTTTTTTTCTGTGACTATGCTGTGTTTTATATAATTTGATAATTTGACATTTAGTACAGTATGGGCAAACAGTTGCTAGACATACGAGTATAATAGTTATGCAATAACAGTTACATTTTAAATTTAAGTGCTTTAATCATTGCATTTTAACAGTGCACCATATAAAAGTAAACCATTTTAAAACTGGTTATGTTTCAGTACCGTCTTTGATGTAGATATACTTTGAATTTATTTTATAAGTGTTATTATTTATGAGAAGTTTAAGTAATAACATCTATAAAACCCAATAATATCCGAAGTGACATAGACCACAATTATTTTGTTATCAATTTTGAGTTTTAATCCATTATTTTAAAGTAAAGTTTGATTTCAGATATGCTGGTATCTTACCGCCGTTTGCGCTCTCCCACTGGTCAGATAATTAATTCTATGCTTAAAACATTGGTCACTGGTAAACAAAGTCACTTCTGGTGTTATTTGTAGCATTTGGTTTAGGTAGATGTTTGTATAACATTTTTAGAATTATTTAGTTCCGTTATTCATGTTTTATGTAAATATTTTCAGTATTTTTCATTTACAAAGTTGTTAATTCATTAACGAAGTATTATTTTATTAGCTTACTTTATACACAGTATGTACTTCGAAATGGGGTATTTATAGTTGGAGTGCTTCATTATCATCATCATCAGCTCATTAAACGTCCCCACCGAGGGGCACGAGCCTACTTGTATAGAGTGATTAAGCCTTAATCATCCACGCGGGCCCAGTGCGGATTGGTCGACTTCACGCACAACCTTTGAATCTCTTCGCAGGCGTCCTCAGGCGCAGGTTTCCTCACGATGTTTTCCTTCACCGTAAGAGCGTCGGATAACGTACATATAATTTCGAAAATTCGAAATCACATTGGTATGTGGTGGGATTTGAACCTGCGCCCTCAACAACAACGGCAACAGTCCACACCATTGAGCCATCGAATCGAAAAACAAATGAAAATATTTTCTACATTTCAACCTTTGCGTCTATCCAACTGTATGTAATTTGATCACAAAGCTAGGGTTCTAGACCAAAATTAAGGTTAAATTGCCGTCAAAGCTTCTCCGGGCGTTTGCCAAGCGTATGAACCAAGTTTTAGAAACACAAACGTGTGTTTTCGTGTATGCTCAAAACTAATATAATAATTATTATGAGTGTAGCATTGAAATCGAAATGTATTAATTAATGTTTTTGAATTTCTACCTAAGTTGGGAAAGTAGCGGATCTTTGGTCCCATAATAAATGGACAGTGGAAATAATATTTTTTTAATAAAAAACCTCATAATAGTCCGAATATGAATATTCTTTCTAAACAATTACAGAAGCATTCCGGGCGCCTATGTTCCGCGGTGGCGCAGATAAGAATGGTTTTTCCATTGGCGCCTACAAAAACTTCAAGGAGGTGTTTGGGAACAACCCCAACCTGTGGATGATACCCGTCTTCACCAGGTAACGTAGAAATATTTTTTGCTCACACATTCCGGGACAGTAAACTCCTTGCCTGAGCCATAACTTTCCAAGAATGTGTTACATATGACCAGTACTAATCTACGTTATTACTAAGTTTTTAACAATGGCAACTCTAAGATATTTTTATTCTAGCAACATTCATTTTGTTACAAAATGTCTTTGGCATAGATATATACAGACATGCAGGTAGTTTGAGTATTAGTTCATGTTCGGTTTTTCAGCATTAATGGATAGACCTACATTGTTACATATAAAATTAACTAAAAACATTTTAACACTCGTGGACATGTTTTAATGTTATACAACAATTAAAGAACACTGGTAATATATAATATACACATTATTATTAATACTAAAATGAAAAATATTAGTACGTACATGGACAACATACATTTTTGACCTATAAATCATCAGTGTAATTCGGTGTCAGGTTATGTGAAGTTGCGAATCTAATCTATGATCATAACTGTACGAAATGGCGTGCGATCATGCATGTGTTGATATACTAATAATTTAAAACTATTTATTTGTGAATAACTGTGTGGGTCAATGTATGCATGACTCAATGAGTGAAAAAAGAAGTGAATGACATTCTAACAAGCAACTGTTGTTAAATAGAGTAATTAATACCATGTTAGGTTAACAGACAGGGCCATGGAACTAGTATTTAGTACGGACGTATTTTATCATTCATTCACCATTTTGTGGTCTTTTAGCTTAAATATTTAGCGTTTAGTCTATTAGTATCGTTTTTATATTGTTGAGAGTAGTTGAAAAAACTTATAAGAATTTGAGAATGATCCGGTAAAGGACTTAACTAGGGGATATATTTAAGAAAATATTGTGATTGAACTTAATAACCAATTAAATATGCTAACAAGTATTTGGATGTAATGTTTGTTTATTAGTTAGTGTTGTTTTATAAAAGCTTGAATTAATATGCGTTGAGATATATCCCTCAGATCACCTACTTACAAATATTCAATTAACTTAACATATATGCAAGTTAACTAATGCAGACTTCATGTCCTAGCCTAATTAACAATTTTGAGGTGATGGTCCGTTTAGTAATAGTTATACGTGTTTAGTGTGTACAAACATTCTAACAAAGTCTGTAGGTATGGGATTGAATTACCTACAATACTCAACGCAAAAACTCATAGCAGGTAATGCCATAATTCACTTATGTAACAGGGATGCGCACGCGCCAATTACTGGACTATCGATTGTATGGACATGCGACACAAAAATGCGCTCATTAAAGCGTTGATCGTTACTATTAATTGCTATATTTATATTTACTTCATTACATATAATATAATGAGGGTAATCAGATAACAGGTTACCCACAAGCTGAGTAATTGTTTTGTATCAAACACCAAGTATCTGGTACATCATATTAATTTAGATTGATACTTTTTTTCGAGATGGAGTCGTTTATTGGTCGTAACTTTGCAGAGTTTAGAGAAATATTAAACAACAAAGTAGTGTTGTAATAATATATATTTAAGTATCCTAATGGAGTTTAAAAAGATCCTGCCAAGCTAAAAGAACTGAACTTTTACAAGATTCGCGAACTGCACTGGTTTGTGAGATTAGTTTAAGTACTGTCGATAAAACAAAATAATATTATCGATAAACGCACGTACACAACGCACATACTTGTGCCTGTGTGACGTCATCCATAAACAGTGCAAGTGTGAGAGAGGAAATGATGTGCACTGTCTCTTGCACGTTTTATTATTCTGCCTGCCACGAGTTTTTGCGTTTAGTATAACTGTTTTATAGGGTGTCAGAAACTCATGTATTTAATGTTAACAATCATATTGCTTAATTTTTGAAATTTACTATTCATATCATTACACAAATTAAGGTATTTTTCATTAAAATATATTTTCGTTTTTATAAATCATTCACGATAATTCCGGGTCTAGATTAGAAAAAATACTGATTTCATTTTTATTAAATTAATTTAATATATTTATGAAAAACACCATAATACTTTAACAAGCAATATTGCTAAAGTATAAGCTCTTTGTGTAGATTCACGGCGACTAACTAGTATTATATTCAACAAATCAAATTACATTCTTAACTCTCAGTAACACTTGCACTATGTACTAACATAGATATCATTCATTTGTTATCCTTTCCCTGTTTTATTTTTATTTCTGTGTATTTATGTTATTGCCTTTATTACTATATGGCCCTTGATGTTTAGTTTTGTTTCAATCAGAACTTTTTGAGCTTGTCTTGTTATTGCCTCTCCTCATTGAACTCTGAATATTATATTTAAGTTTACTTTGAATAGCTACAGATGGCGCTATTCAGTCTCAAATTCAATTACGAATGTATCGTTTTAGGATTGTCACATTGTTTTTCCTTGTTATTTATATGTTAAAGGAAATCCTTCATATTCATTAGACATCTAGTGTTGCGCCATCTATGTTTCAAAATTAGTGAAATATTAGATGAATTTACACAGTTCTTTAATTGTAACAGGGCTGAGTTGGGGGCCCAGTTCACGCACAAAAATATAATGATTTGAGTGGTGTCTAAATTTGTTCATGACAGCTAGGTCACCTCTGAAGAGGAGAAGCATGGCATTGATATGCTCAATTTTACCATTTGATAGTTAACATAAGCACTGTGTAAATAAGTTTTGCAAATAGTCACGGAGCATATAGTAAGATTGGCGTGCCTGCCCACTGATTGGTGGTCGTTACACAGCCTGGGAGACGGGTGTGAGTACCCAGTGCGTCGCGAGCACCAGCTTCAGACGTTCACGACTCCCCAAGACGCCCATGGGTACGAGTCAATGGGGACCACGCGGTCAAGGTCAGACTTAACGAACGGGGACGAGTCTGCTGAACCTAGACACATACCTTGAGTCGGCATACATTCTTACCCTTAACCAGGCTCTGGTTGAGACCAAAGAACTTTGAACTTTATTCCACCGTAGTACAGACGAAAACCAATTTAAAATTGACACCCCGATGCCTGGTTAAGGGGCTATATAGGGTTCTAGTTGCGGCCGCGGTAAATCTTAAATTGATAATTATGTCGAGAACAAAAGGTCCCAATAAGAACAGTAAATAGGTTAAATAGCAATTAGTCTGATCATAATACTCAGCTGACGCAGCCATAATCTGTGCTCAAAATACATTTTAATGTGACACGGCGCGTGCAATACTCCGCTAAGGGTTTAACTAACGACATGATCGCCCTATATATCCGAATCAAAGACTGCGACATAAGGATATTGTCATGTTATCCGTACAATTGCGATGTTGACTGGTTTCAAATAGAAATATGAAACGCTCATTGTGACATTTATACCACCTCAATATCTCAACTTAGCGTTATAATTATCCACATATCCAATCCGTTATATATTAAAAACAATGGGTCAATCGGTAACACAACACTCTGACGCCATAGTTTTGTAACGCTAAAGAAAATGTATGGAATGGTCGTTTTGAGAGATTAAAAAAGTGGCTTAGTTAATGTCAGTCAACATCCTACTGAAGTCTGTACGCAAACATGTAAGATATGCTGCGTCCGCACCTAAAACTGTTTATTCACTTTTCTAGATCGGCCAGGGAGTCTCTCTAGTTAATTTATCGACGAACTTAATCACCCGTTTAGTTTGGCTAGAATCCACTAAGTGACCTTTAAGCTTGAATTATCTTGCCGCAAATGATTTATATGGACAAATCCTGAAATATTTTATACATGAAATCAGTGATAATGTGCCAAACCCAAAAATTTAAAACATTGAATTGATTAAATTCATAAGAATTATTTATATTAATTATTTCATATGAATTTAGTATGTTCAATTTCTATGGTATTTGATGCAATGAAATTTTAGTTCTACATGATAAGTTGTAAAAATAATTCATAAATGTTAAATAGTTTTCTATTTACTAAATACTTTAGGTATTAGTTAATGAACATTAGGTAGTAATAGTCAGCTGATATGACAATATAACTGGTGGTATTAAATTAATATTATTTGGCCTTATTCGGTTCACTGCAAATTAAATAATAATGACGAGCTTTAATGTTATGTTCAGTACTTTATAAAATTGTTTTACTGTGAATACTCAAGTTATGTGTGATAGTTTCGCTGACGTCAATCCCGAAGTAAAAGTCTTTATTATACAACATTTTATATAATCCAATTCTAATAAGACATAATTGTTAAATATTTGCAAATTGCTTTTTTATGCATTTATAGTTTCTGAGCTATATACAACACACAAGACTGATAAAGTTAGAGTACTGTTCATATTTTGTAAGTATGTTTTGTGCACAATAAAATGTTTTGTTCTTTATTTTGGTTTTTTATTTTTTTTACAACGCTACACAAAGCTTCTAATTTCACTGTTATGTTTATTTACTTTCTCCATTCTCTGTTTCTCACTTTTTGGACGGAGGGTTTCAATATACAGTTCAGTTCCATTCAATTACCTAAGCAATGCTTGAGAGGTAGTCAAAATCAAAACATAGCTGCTTAAGATTAGCAAGCAAATGGATACATTATAACCTATGTAAAGTAAATGCGGTCTGTGTGCTGTATATTCGGAGCGTATTCAAGACTTATCACTCATTTCTTTCTTTCTCTGTTTGCATGAATCGGGTGCTCAGATTTTTATTAGTTTCTCATTTCCGAGTAGTTAATAAGGTAAGAAGTTTCCTTTATAGTCTATATCCGTGTCTGTAGCACCCGCGCTTTATTTCATCATACTTCTTTCTACTTCAGTATTCAAAACTTTTTTCCTCTTATTATAAGGGACAAATTAGAAATCGAGCTTTTTACTATTTTAGCGTGGAGGTCGGACACGAGACTGAGAGATGGAGACTTTGCCCGCGAAAGGGCAGGACCGTGCCCCAAATAGTATAAGGATAAACCATTTTTACTTATTAATTATTAATATTTCCATTTCACAATATTTTTATTACAATATATTAAAATAAATTTGTTCAACTAAACATGCTTTTCATTCATTGGCGACAATCATCCCTATTCGATGCCGATTTCAAAATTAAAGTCATTCACTTCTTTTTTTATTAAAACGTAATTTGTAAGAGCATTTGGAAGGTCAGTGTCCTTTTGCATGCTAATTTCGTTTGGCGGGCTAGATAACGTGAAGGCTTGATAGAAAGCAAGACGTGGCAGTGATAGATAGTCAATAGAGAATTTAATAGTTTTAGTATAGTCTAGGTTGACTAGTTAGCTTTCGTAGTGTGCATCATAGACAAGACACGATCAAAGTTAATTCAAGAAGCTTACATATTAATTACCACATTAGAGACACTGCATTAAACACAATCCATTCTGCACTCGACACAAAACTAACGACACCTTCCCGTTATAAGCCTGTGTGTAGGGTCATGTTTTTAATTATAATGATTTGTCTGGAAAACCTTTTGATATCTGGAAGATAAAATTATTTTCATAAGATACTACTACAAATGGTTATGTTACTTTATTTACCAATACTCTGTTCAACCATTTATTTATTTTTACAGTTGACGCCTATGAATAACTTTTTATATTGTCATAATCACGCCTTTAATAACTGTTTTTATATTCGACATAAAAGTACCACAGTAATAACCCGCTTAGTGAAGTACCCCGTGTACAATACTAAAAATAAATCGATGCTTTAAATTAATTCCAAGTTGTTCTACAAATCTATATGTATCTATTTCTAATCGAATAGATGCGAAGGCGTCACTTTTAACGAAATATCTCCAACTATTAAGAAGAAAATAATTGGTGGACAGTATACGTGTACGCGAGTTCCTTAACTTTTTGTATAAAAAACATACGAAAAATGTACCTAGTTTTTTTGAAAAATAACTTAAACATTTATATGAAGAGTAACATGATCCTACATAATGCAGATGATTGGGTTCAAAGTTTTTGAAAGTTGTATATGTACATAGATCAATCCTCAAATGTATAATAGCATTACCTATATTTGACGTAATTTTACCTTTTCATAATAAATAATAGTTCATTAGGCGACAGTACACAATTGGGCTGTGTTTTTGTTATTTTATAAAAACACCATAATACCGCCAAAGTAGGGTTGACAGATTACAAGCGTTTGACATATAGACTGTACGTAAACGTGTAATGCTAGCTTCGGTGACGGCGTGGTGTACCCGCTGCCTTCCGCCGACGAAGACACGGAGTCGTTGCTGAGCGCCGAGCGCTGGGAGCGCTGGGGCGAAGGCCGCTTCGAGCGCGAGAGTTCCAGCTTCGACGAGCTATGAGTGTAGGCCTACCGTGCTAGTCTACTCGAGGATTTTTACACTGCAAACCGAGCAACAGGCTAGCGCTCGGTTGGATGACGATTCAACTGTTTTTTTTATGATAAACGGGTAACAATAACGCACAAAGTAGTCTAGTGTGGATCCACGTAGAATACCGGGCGCGGTATAACCTATTAGGTTAAAGATAAACGATACATTTTCTAGATAAACTAGTCAACAATATGTCACAAACACATTTCGGTATTAACGTTCTCAACATGTCATAAATTCACTCGACCAAAAATCAAGTGCTGCCGCCAAGTCAGGCCGTATTTCTGATACCTACATCAGTAATACGGGACCCCCAGGCTTCTGAGGACCAAAAAAACAGGAAAATCCACAATGTCACTTGAGAGATTAAGTGAAGGCTCCTGAAGAAAAATAACATTTAATACTTATAATTTTTACAAACTTCACTTTAGAGAAAATAAAAATAGCAATTGTCATTTATTTGCGTTGAGCCCTCTTTAGCATTTATTGCGGGATTTCTCTGTCAATCAATAATCTAACCTTGATATGGGAATCCCGAAGTCCAAGAAGTGTCTTGGACGCAACGAGTATAGTGTAGTATCACCACTGCTACACTTATAGCAGTGCTTACACTTGCGTTTTTACACAGCCAAAGGTTACTGAGGGCGGAATGACCGCTTGATATAATGAATTTAA
The DNA here is from genome assembly GCA_019425675.1 of Leucinodes orbonalis. Classification (NCBI taxonomy): domain Eukaryota; kingdom Metazoa; phylum Arthropoda; class Insecta; order Lepidoptera; family Crambidae; genus Leucinodes; species Leucinodes orbonalis. Next base: position 189,442 of record PQWD01002050.1, on the reverse strand, counting down.
ATCTTTCTCTTAAATAAAGTAACAACTTTATCGTATAAACACTGTATTGTACGTGGATCCAACATTACAGCAAACAAATTTGAACCACTAAATGCAATGTTGCCCAAACCAGGGTACTGCGGGCAACACTTGCATAATAAATCTGTAATCTTAAGAATACCGAAAAAGTTTGGGTGAGGGTTTTTTAACCTGTTAAGTTGCCAATTTTACACTATTTATATACGTTTTATATTTGCTTTGATCTACTTAGGTAGTTATTTTACCTAAGTACTTCATAGTAACATTGATTTTAGTAGAGTGTCATGTTTGGTCGGCAAAAACTCTTTTTTTACAGACTTTATAATTTTATGGTCGTAATAACAATATATTAAACTTGTTTTAATTATGTTAAAAACCCTCACCAGATATTTAAGTCTCTAAACCCCATACAAGTGAAGTATATAATGAGTCTGAATTATATAATCGTCTTATTAGAGTGTCATGTATCTATAATCCGGACTAAGCACGCAAGTCTGTATAAGTGGCCGTAAGCAAGGCATTGGACGCTGATATTGGATTAATGGTGCTGATTGGTACGTAGGGTGGTTTGCTGTTTAAAGTGATAAATGAATGCATAGTGTTAAAATGGACAGCAAAGGTATAACATATAATATTGTAATTCAAAATCTATAGAAATCGTTTTTCATAATTAAATGGATGTTCGATGTATAGATATGAACTTTGTGGCTTCCACAATGTCTCCGTGTTTTATATTCTCCAAATTCTCCGCTTACAATATTATTTATGTAAATTCAATTGCCTGAATATGGCTTCTGATACATTTTCCTTTTAAAAGGAAGTTATAAAGCAACATCCGTTTACGCTGTGTATAATTATAATTAAGTGCTTTGAGGCCGTTAAGACTGCTGTAATAATAATTAAAAAAATAGAATTTAAATATAATGATGACTTTTTAATCACTGATGATTACATACTAGTAAATGTATATGTAAATTTGAAACTGGGAAGCTTATAGTAATTTAATGTATGTATTTTAAGATATATTTGACACTTATTCACGTGTTTATAGGTTCTCTATTTATAGCTATAGTCTAGATTTGTGTGTAATAATGATTTTAGCATCAAATTCGGATCCGTCAGAATAGCGGGTGTAGGTGTGTCTTCCAAATAAATCACAAAGGCACAATATTAATGTACGTTTTCAAGTAACATATGTGTAAATGTACGTTTTCGTATATTTATGGCTGCTATAGCCGTTAAGATGGGCTGCCATGTTATCATGTTGGCGGTTGCCTTGCAATTCAAGGAATTAATTTCAAATCCGACATTGCGATTTAAATGTACGTGAATTGTTCATATAGAAGCACTATTCAAAAATATCTTAACTTCTTTACAAGCTCTGATTTTGTAACCTTTTATAAATCCCTAATAGCGCCTGTTCAAACGGAATAGCAATTACTTTGCAAGTATTTCTTAATGATTTCGTTACAATAAAGTTTTAATGAGTTTCGGAGCTTGTATAGCATTTAAGATGATATAAAATAATGTTCCTATATAAACAATTGACGTACATTTGATTCCTTATGTCGCATTTGAAATAAATTAATTGAATAACAATGAACCCGCCAACCTGATATCAGATGGCGGCTCACCGTAAAATAACGGCCGCTATGCATACGAAAATGTACATTTAAACATATTTTTGGTACAAAAACGTACATTTGTATAGTGCCTTTGTAATTTATTTGAAAGACATACTCCCGCCATTCTGACGGATACTAAAATTCCGATTCAGCATTAAAGAATATATTATTAATGTTATAGATATGCATAATTGTTTGTAAAATAATATTTTAGCTAAAGATTATTTCTTGAGAGTTACTTAAACATAATTTAATGTCAACTAATTAGTTTTGACTGTTAGTTACGTTTTGAGGATAGGTACATTTGAAATTAGCACGCGTGATAATCTAGACCTGTTATAGTATAATGCATGAGGCAGTACCTATAAAAGATTTAACACTGTTGGGCACTTTTAAAAGTGCACAATTAATAATTGTTAATTTTTATTATTATCTTATTTTATTAAATAATCATTTTTTATAAATAGAACACATCTATTGATAATTCATTATAATATATTTATTCTTGAAAAAATTAAGTGCAATCCGTTTAGCATACCTCTTGATTTTGTTATATGTATACAAAATAAAAATGCATGATATAAAACTATACAGGGTATTATTTGTTTAAAGTATTATTTTTTCACAAAATTTTTGTATTTAAGGCTTTTCTTTTAGACCTGTATGATTGACATGAAGATATTAGACGTAACATTTCTGCTATTCAATGTATTAGAAAAGGGTGTATTTTACAAATATATCAGAACGGTCTTATTTTAAAGACAGTAATGACTTGAATGCAATCATTATTACGTAACTGTATAAACGTACTATTTACCTTATTTCTGCATATGAAAGAAAGAAAGAAATTTTTTTTATTAAAATCTGTTACAGATACTTTTGAATCGTCAATTGTTATTATTATTATTATATTTTATTATGACTCTACTATATTTAGTATTCTACTCTGCTACATTAAAATATGTACAATATTGTTTTTAAAATAGGACATAGTATAATCTGCTGGAAATGTTTGACACCCACCAATAACCTATTATAATAATAGGTACATAAATGAGCATTTTCATGATTGTGATCGCATGTTTTATTTAATCATGGCCATAATACACATTATTTACCCATGTACTTATTGTGCGATCTAGTCAAAGTTTATTGTTTTATGTTCAAAGAAAACATTTAAGGATTAGTATTCAAACGTGTATTTTGTTAATTTGTGTAAGATTATAGTTTTATAATTAAGTTCCTACTGATTGTATAACTTAGCTTCGAATCATGCCTTTGCGAGCATAATTATATTGACTGATAAAAATACAGAACTTTTTCATAAATATTTACGAGAGATGTTTCATGCATGGAAATCATCAGAGGAAGCAGAAGTCCGTCGACTCGTCGAGAAATATATTATTATTTCGTATTGTTTCCAGCCAATAGTTACCTGGGGGATGACCGCCATCTCTTAAAACTGTATGACTATAATGATACGTCAGCATTTTTGTATCAGAAAAGGCGAATTAATATTATTGTACTACTGTTTTAAGAAATGGTGGTAAGCCCCCTGCTCGTTAATGACTAAGGTGTACAATCAACAAAAATGTACTGTAAATAATGCTGACAGTTTCCGATCAATAATGTGTGATGTAGATGATTATCTTACCGTTGTCTGGGTGTGCAATGATTTTGTAATTAAAACTGGATGAAATGTATGGAAGAAAATAAAGAGATCTAAATGAAATATGACTTCTCATTTATCTAAACCAGGAATGTGGCAAATAAAAAACCATTTGTGTAATACTTAAAATATATTAGTAACTCAGGTGGGAGGTTGGATTGTTTTACATCACAGATAGAGCATTGAATATGAACTTTTCATTTTGTTCATCGTCATTCTCATTTTAATCAAAGGTTTTAAAATTTAGGTCCTCAGAATAATTGCAATAACTCATGGATAAAGCATATTACTGTATTATAGACAATTATTATAAATGAATTTGTAAATGTAAGATAATTCAGTAAAACTAAAATGAAATAATCGATGCGTATCGGTTTGGTATAAAATCGCGATAGCATATAAAAATTAACATTAAGTTTTCTTAATATCAATGTACTTTAAATCTAATTTTCAAATCAATGTTAAGGCTAAATGGATAATAAACTTATACCTATCGAATAGGCATCTACGTAATGATAACAACACCAAAGACCAATAAATCAATAGAATTTCACATCATTGACATTAATGAATTGAAATTAAGACATAAAAACAGTATCGTAACGTTAACAATAACTGATTATTTTTACGCACAACCAAAGGGTCAACATAAAACTAAAATCATAATGGCACTACTTTTTATAAAAGTACAAAACAAATTATAATAATAATAATACGTTATCTAGAGTAATGATTTTTCAGAATAAATGAGCCGCCTGGAATGCTTCGTACTGTGATTCCTTCCACTGATTGGTCAAACACGCCTTGGTTTTTGTCCAATAAAATGATGGGACGATAATAACTGTCTTCCCGGATGCCAAGATTGTGCGATGAACTCGCGAGGCAAGTAGGCGGCACTGAATCAATAAAAAATCATTCAGCGCCTTCCTCTCTTCAATATACTGCAGTCTACTGCTGGACATGCCTTCCCCATTTTGCGCCAGATATCCTGGTCCTCTGCTTTTCTCGTACAGACATTGGGCAGGGGACGTCCTATTCAACACTACACTTGCCAAGAGGAGGTACCCACTCCAGAACTTATATTTTACAAGGAAGATATATAGGAGGTTAAGGCAGTATCCGCATACGCATCGGGGTGAACCCCGCCAGTGGAGCACTATTGAAACGTAATTTCAACCAGGCGTCCTTAAAAAACAAATCTTATTAATAATAAAAAACTTGAATTATTAGATTCAAGATTAAGATTAATAGCAATTTAAAGCGAATGCAAATTTTGATCCACATTAAATAAATTTTCATTTACAACTTAAAGATAACACTATCTGTTCAATCTCCATCAAATAGTCAAAGCGCCCAGCAATTTCCGAATATTGGTTGCATCGTCCATTTTCAGCATATCCCGGAACGCGCGAACGCATGTCGCTTCTTTCTCCAAGTTTCTCGATATCTAAGGAAAAAAACGTCACAGCTCAATTACCTTATATACAATCGGGCTAACCCTTAAACTAATTTAAGGGGACAAAACATGATTATATTTCCTATTCCTAACAATAGGAAATATAATGATGTTTTGTCCCTAAACCGCCTTTTACGGTACCCACGGGAAAAGTTGGGACTCAATTGTGTTTATGGGAGGTATCACTTTATGATCAATTTAATCCGTGTGAGTGTGTGTAGATATATTTACATATTTTTCCCGCAGCTTGCATTAATCCGATGTAAATTATTCCTATTTCCTGAATACAATTTCCAAAAAATAGGTAGATATTAGTATTTTTTCGTTAGTTCCAAGGAGTTTAGCTCCCTAACTTAAGGTATCTGAAGTTTGTCAAAAAAATACATTTTAGGGTCAGAAAGCGTTTAACAGGCTTTGAGCTAACCCTTAATAAATGTAGCTAGTTGCTGGCACTAAAAGTAAAAGTAACAAGTAAGTTAAGTTTTTAATAAATATTATATTAAATCCCACGTAAAATTTGTAATAAGAGAAATAATAGCCAATGTCACTCTCCATCCCTCCAGCTACTTCCAATTCTTAATTCGACTTTCCGTTTTGCCGTGAAAGACGTTAAGACACACTTTCACATTTCAAATATTAGTAGAGATTATTGTATATGTATTACCTGGTGGGCCCTCCGAGTGATTTCCTTGGGTATGCCAGCCAAACGCGCCGCATTGAACCCGTACGACTTGGGGCACGCGCCCGGCGACAGCTTGTACAGGAACGTGATCGTCTCCTCGGGGATGTGGTCTTCGTTGTCCGCTACACACTCGTCGGTCTCCACCATACACGCCTGCAAGATTTACACGTATCAATACTCGAAATGTCTTTATATTCCTGCGTGCTGTTCATTTTTAATAGAGATAGTTTATTTTTGTTACTTTCTTGTTGTTTTGTATTTATTTTATTTAATTTACAAAAATAAAAACTTGTACTGAAATATATACGACCCATTTGGTGTAATGGTTGAGACGTCGGCCCAAGAGTTCCGGGTTCGATCCCCGGGCAGAACAAACATGTCTGTTTGGTGGTCTGGGTGTTTTCTATGTCTAATATGTATGTATTTACAAAACAAAATGTATATAAGTATATTTATCCGTTGTTTAGTACCCATAATACTGGCTTCACGCTTAACTTGGGGCTAGATGGCGCTGTGTGAATGTCAGTAGATATTTATTTAGATAGAACTCCATACCATGTGACCCAGCAACACGCCAGGATGGGTGGCCAGGTGTTGCACCAGCGAGTGGTAGTGCGTAGAGAACACGGTCCGAGCGCCGCGCGTCGCCAACTCCGCGCAAACCCCGCTCGCTATGGCCGTGCCGTCGTATGTTGACGTGCCGCGACCTGCATATACATTTTAATTTTATTTATTAGGTCTACCAACACTTACAGGTACATAAAACATAATATATAAAGACAAAGAGTGCATCAAGCTATGACAGGTAACCACACCTCGTGACAACATTAATATACCGGATGATTTTTTGTTCCAACCGGAGAATGATATGACATATTTATTAAATGTAATGCACCTAGGTAGATTTTTTTTATTTACATTAACATTTTATTGATACAAAAAAAATAAAATTCTATATAGCAATGAATACCCGTGGTCACTCTACTGTTTATGGCGCGCTAACCAGTGAGTCCTTTGTCGGAAGCCGCCAGAACATTGCTGACAAGTAAATTAACGCAATCGCCATAAGCAGTAGGGTGACCACGCGTATTCATTGTAATACATTTTTTTTGTATCAATGAAATGTTAATGTAAATTTTAAAAAACCTCACTGCCGTTTTTTTCTCCGGTCGGAATCAAAAATCATCCGGTACACTCAAGGAAGGACCTATGCTCAGGGTCTCTTCGGGATAAGATCAGAAATTATTTAATCCGTAAGAGAACTAAAGTGACCGACATAGCNCCCACGCAACAAAAATGAGAGTAACATCAATTAAATTAGGTGTATTTTAAACTTATACATAACTCAAAAAAAATATCAGGTTTATACAGTTAGCAAGAAAAAAATGAAATTATTTAATCTATCACGCAGCGGTGCGGTAAGCCTTCCACGAGTCGTTACACCAGTGCCGACTATATGGCGCAGCTATTCCGCGTCATGGATGACGTGCACAGGGCACGAGACAGCTGCCACCACACAGCTAATGTACTATCCAAGGTAACATTGTAGGATATTTAAGCTAGAATCTTAACTATAGTATAGTACATGCAAGCTTGGATGTTTTTGTTCAATCACACTTATATTATAAAGGCGAAAGTTCATTAGTATGTAAGTATGTATCATCTTCACTTCTAAACGGCTAAAGCGATTAGAAGTGAAGATGATACATCTTATTTAATCAAATTTAGAATGGAGTAAGCAGGCAACCTGGATTAACACATAAGTTACGTTTAACTGCGGGAAAATATCTTATACCGCGGATAACACCGTGGGGCACAGCTAATAATATACACCCATGAGCGCTGGGAATCCCGACACAATAGACAATCTATTGTGTCTGGCGCGTATTGGTGGTCTCAAAAGGTTAAAAATAAAGTAATCACGTTCAAAAGTAGGCACCAGTTCTAGTTTGTCCGTGGCTAAAACCATTGGTTTGCCTCCAGTTAAACTAAATGCTGAGATATGTTTATTTCTGTCTTATCACCGCTGCTTTTATTCTAGTACTAGCTTTTGCGCGCGATACAAAATTTAAATACAAATTAATTTGAAAACACAATACAATTATTAGTTTCCGATTAAAAGTATTTATGTTATTAATAATATGTATCTTTATATTTAGCTGTGTATCCGGGCGTCGGACGCGAATGCCGGCAAAGACGGAAAAGAAGTGGTGTCAGTCATCCTGCCCGTCTTACAGGCATCACAAACCTGGTGAAGAAGTCAGGAGCGTTAGGTGAGTAACTTCGGCCTGTGATGTCCATCATCATCGGCCTATTATGTCCCACGACAGGCACATGCCTTTTGCACTGCGGATTTACTGGGCGTTGGTTGGGAACTACCATTTAAAGATTGTAGCCAGGACGGACGGCTTAACCCCCCTTGTTATGTATACCAAGTGTATGGCCAAGACACTCACCTGATGGTAAGTGATACGCCCTACCTGACAGAGTGCTTACATATAGCCTTTCAAGGCAAAGAGTATATTCTAAAACCCCTCATAGAAAATCTAAATTTGGATCAGTTTTTATCGAATTTATCATTACCTTTCATTATCAATTATATATTCTTTTCAGTTTACAAACAGTATCAAAACTGGTATCAGCGCGGGTGACAGCCTTAAGCCGTTCCTGTCAAAGTTTGATACCAGCTTTAGTGGCGCGCCGGGGATTTGGAATCGGCCAAGCTATCGTACCTTAGTACTGCGTTGGCCACCGATTCCGGTACACGGGAGCTCCTCGACGATATGAGCTAATGCGGCTAAACATCACTACACTACTATACGTTGTCAAGGTAACGTATTTATTATATTGGGTATATATTCTAATCAAGCCTGTATGTGTGTGTTTATTTTTTTGACTTAAAGATGTTACCAAATAAAGCTATGAATAGTCTTCATATTTACATATCCATATTAAACTGCTATAATAAAAGTGCCATTTATCTACAGTGTATGCCATACATCGACATAGAAGTCATGAAGAGACGCTGCCCAGTATACTGGACCTTACCAAGTCCCCACAATTAGGAACAAAAGTTGCATGCTGCCACTTCATAGTTTCGTGGCTCACATTACCTTAGGGCGGATTGGAGCCCGGCAGCGAGGAAGATTATGTCGAATTTTGCTCAACGGGACCTTTGACAGGAACGCAACTGTTGAGGAAAATTACGCCGAAGCGCTGTGGACAAGTTCTCTGCGTATGCCAAGTACATGTACAAGATATTATTGTAATAAATTACACCTTGCCTATATTCATACTTGTCTAATTTATTTGGTGCAATTAAAATTATACACAAATATAGTAATGCTACCAAAAATGATATTTAAAAATGGTGCCACCCAGCTGAAGCCAAGACAGTTTTGTCAAGGCGCTGGTTTAATTATATATATTATATATATATATTATATCTCTCTCTCTCTCTCTCTATGGAGGAAATCACATGATGTGAATGAATGTGCATTTGAGTTAATGCTTACCAATAATTTCTCCCACAAAAAGAAAGTCTATGTGAGTTATGGTTTCTAAGATAAATCAACTTTGTATATCATGATGATATACTTTTTTATTTTATTCACAAATAGATAGATTGTAATTTTATAATTTTTATTGTTATTTTTTTTAAATATATTCATAAAAAAATATAATTGTTGAGTATTATTAGCTGCTTTTTAACAATAAATTAATATCAATTAAATAGCATCTGTCAATTTGTATATTCTTCAGCCGCAGTCCGTCGAGAAATTAATGAAGAAACTGGTGAACTTATATGAGACGAAAGAGGATGGCATGTCGCGGTCGGCAGTTGCGTTGACGCTCAAGTCGATAGCGAAGGCGCGTATTGAACACCTCAAGGATAACGAGGAGCTGCTGGCACCGATGGTATTCCTCGCTATGCACGGCCCTAAGGACGATGGTGAGTTATTGAAAGAAAGATAATATTTAAAAAAAGAAAGAAAAACATTTGGAAAAAAGACCCATGTGGACGAGCGAGTGGTGTGGACGCCGGAGTCCATGCGACGAGGAGTCGTCGAGACGACGCGTCGGCTACTCCACCAAGGGTTCCGGGTTCGATCCCCGTTCAGTACAAACCATATGTGTGCATGAACATGTTTGTTTATGAGAGAACTAACATCTGTCGTCTCGGGTGACTGGCGCAGGGCAGAGTTGACAGAAAGTATTGACTTCCTACTGTTATTAATTTCCTTTTGCAGCTGTTATGGTCATGCGTATCACTTAATACTAGGTGAGTGATCTGACCGTGGCGTTAACTTAATGATATAAAAAATAACAGTAGGAATTTGGTAAATCATATGGGGCCAACAGCGGTAGTCTTAAAAAATATGTAACAAATTCCGCTTCAACAGAGTCGTCGACAGTGGAGATGTTCGAAGAGATCTGGACGGATATAAGCCCGACGCGCGAGTCTGGGATACGCCAGCACTTGCCCGCCATACGTGCAGAGGTCGAGAACGCACTTAATTCCAGCAGTTGGACGAAGAAAATCCAGGTCAGTTGATATTGTATGGTTAGAGATAAATGTCTGTCATGTTCGCGTTTCCATAATAATAGGAGTCGCTTAAATTTTCTTCTTTAAATAAAAGTTACTATATCAAAAGTAATTTCAGATAAATGAGGAAAATGGTAAGTGATTAAACGAAATACTTTTTTAACAGTGTACAAAATATGGAAATACAATTTTCTCCAAAAGAAATTAAATAATTAAATTGAATATAATTAAAAACGATTACGTGCATTCATGAAACCATATTTTCAACATTATTTATTTGAGTCGCATATTCCATCTTACTATTCTAATTTGTATATTAAAGCCACGAAAAGAGTTTCTGATACGTCCTAGAACTTCTAAACATACTATATAATATGCAAGAAGTATGTTTTCCACTTTAATATGTTTATCGCTTGCGCGATGGTAAGCGACCGGGGGTTTATTTTAGCGGTTGGATGCTTAGATAATCAATAAACTAACTGATGCACAATCCAAAATTATTCATTAAAATTTTGACCTTAAGGTGTCATTAAAAGGGTACAAAATGAAAAGCACGAGCATACTACTATGTCATTATAACATGTAGCGAGCGACGTGATTTTCAATGCAAATTTTGAACAACTGACGGATGGGCAATTTTGCCGCGAACGCTTTTTGAGTAAGATTGTGCATCTGGTTTATTGTATGTCTAAAGTTGGGTGAGATGAATGTTCACGAACGGTTAAGTCTGTAACTATAATAATAAATGCTTTATTTCATAGCTTAGGTATACTTTTACATTACATTGCATTTGAAATTTCCAATTTCAAATTAGTTTTGCTTGTGCTAAGAAAATTAACTTTTTTTATGTTCAACAGGCAGCGAACTCTATAAAAACAATATGCAAAGAGCTATCAAGCGGTTTGGGAGCACAGCGAGAGCCGCTGGTCCGGGCGCTCCTTGCGGCCGTTCACGGGAAGACGTTTGATGGGAAACAACACGTGATTGATGCTTTGGCGGACCTGTGCGCGTAAGTTGACAAACTTACGAAAAAATGTTTTATACAAATAAATCTTTCAAAGAATTAAATCGTCAAAAGAAAGTTATTTTTAAAATTTAAACGAATCTAACATCGGTTAGGAGGGTTGGTATCTACCAGTAATCAGCAAGACCTCTTGAAGTACTGTTTTCGAAAATGGGTTTTACATTGTACCTAACATTATTACTAAGTCTTCTGCATTCGCCAATTTCCCGGTGAAGCTGTAAAAGCTATCTGCCGACAATAGAAGTAGTTAGTATGCAAATGTGAACATTTATTTATGTAACATAAATTACATGTTTAATCATAAATAACAAATAATTTTTATTAGGTCGTAGGTTCGATACTGAGTTGTCTAGGTAGGTACTACCGCACTGCCAGACATCGTCCCGTAAAATAAGAGTGCTATGCACTTTTGTGTTTAGGGATGACAGCACTGTAGCTAGTGAAATTACCGGGTATAAGTGACCTAACATCTGTTGTCTCGGGTGATGGGCGCAGTACGGCATTGATGATGAAAAATAACTGTCTATTAGTTATTGATCCCTTTCTTACGGCCGTCCAGTTCACTTCGTAACATAAAAAAAAACAATGACAAAAATGAATATGATTCATTATATTTATTATGAAATGAAAGATACGTCCTTATGAAAGACCACTTGACTATCTTTAACACTGGTGTTACTTAATAACTGTATGTGAACGTCTGTGACATCAAGTTATATTTTTTCTAATTTAGGGTAAAAGAAGGCGAGTCCCCCATGTCTTCGACGCTAGCGGGCGAATGTGTAGCCTCGTTACTAACAGAAAGCCGCAAACAAGAGATGGGCTACAAGCGTCACGCCGTCGCCGCTCTGGCTCGGGCGCTCGACGCCACCGGCTGTGACCGGTTCAATCAGGTCTACGACATCGTCAAGGTGATACTGTCTAAGGTTGGTACACTTATTTTTATTTCATTTATTTTGACACAGTCATTATAAAAAAAACATAACTTTTAAACTATTGACATAGAAAACGACAAAACAGTGTGGAAACTTAACTTTAAGGTTGTGAGTTTGGTTACAAATTATTTTTTTAGATAGATAGATAGAAAAAACAGCAGCATAAAGTAAGAATAAAAAAATTCTAGAATTCACGTTAATTAATGAATGAACACTACAAGAGATGGGATACGCGCGACAGGCTGTCGCCGCTCTGGCTTGGTATCGGCTTAATCAAGTTTATGATATTGTCAATCTGTTACTGTCTAAGGTTGGCATACTTATTTGAGGCTCCCATGAGGCCTCGTCGCCTCATGGGGGCAGTCAGTTAGTAAAAAGGTGTCTAGATTCACTCAGTGAACACAGGATTTTTACTCGCATATATTACAGCCTGGAATATACTATGCAAGTATAAATCTTAATAATTATTAATAATCAGCGATTGCTTAGGATGAGTCATCGGTCGGCAAAGAGTCGGACGAAGAAGACAACGAGGGTGCGCGCCAGAGGCGGGAACAGCTGACAGCGCTTAAAGAAGCCGCATACGACCTGCTAGGCAAAGCGTGGCCTAAGGAACCAGAAAAGCAAGTAATTATATTTTATATTAGCTGTCTTGCCATTCGTAATAGGATATTCTCCGGCAGTAGTAAAACGATGTCTATGTTTGTAACTTCATACCAAATTTAGTCATACCTCAACTATTATTATTATTTTCTTCAAATACCCAAATTCATGCCTTCAAATCGTCATATCTTTTTATTTGTTGTTGTAATTATATTCTAGATAAATGTTTACTTGATATGATAATCATATCTCAATCGGGAAAACTTAAGGAATTGCGTCTACCGGGGGCAATTCCGTAAGACCCCCCCCAGCCCCCCAAAAAATCCTGTCGGCCCATGCGCGAAACATCCTGTATATGTTTATCCGTCGTTTAGTCCCCGCTAATGGCGCGTGATAACGCCAATGGAATTATATTTATTTAGTGACACTCTTTGCAGAGAAATACCAAGACGTGTTCTTCGAGCACTGCGCGCAGTCGTATCCGAGCAGTTCTCGGTCGACACAGCTGGCAATACTGGCGGCGTTGAGGCATGTGGTTAAGCGTCAGGCCTCTATGGGGCCGGCTGGCTCGCTTGTGACTCACGTGGCGACTATATTGGAATATACCAGGGGTGAGTTGTATTTTTAACTCTTTGAAACCTATCTCTGTAGTGATTTATTTATATCAGACACAAATTACAAAAAAAAAGGGTATATATGATTGCAATATGTCTCAAAAACAAACCAAATAAAGATACATGATAACAACATGAGTAAAAATGAAATCGTTTTACCATTAAAGTGTGACATAAATTTCCTTCGTTTTGCGCCAGATATTCTGTTCCTTTCCTTTATAATCTAGCTTTCGTGTGTATAATTATGTATAATTAAATTGTGTATTGTTATCTTGTTTATTGTTTTGTCTCATGTTATGTATACGATGTTAAGAAAGAATAATTCGGTGCTTACTATTTATTCTGGTACTCGTAGTAGGTACTAATTTTTTGTTGCCATGGACTTAGTTCAGCTAACACTTATTTGTGTTGACAGCACGTACCGGATCGCTTAGAAAGGGCTTGGTGTACTAGTTTATGTTTGTGTTTCTACACAAACAAGTCTTTTCGCAGACTATATGCGAAAATCCTTTTTACCTAACCTATTCATGAATCAAGTCTTTAAATTAGTATATTTGTGTAAACTAAGTCCCTCGCACCCATTTGGCCCTGTTGCACTTTCCCGCAAGCAGTTAACGAGCTCAGAATAGTCGGATTTGATCGAAATTTATTCAAAACATTTTGTTTCAGAAAACGTCAATCAAGTGAGGCATAGGAGGGACGCATTAGAGCTAATGGAAATATTAATAACAAAATTAAAAGGTATTTAGATTTTTTGCATAATACAATATTTTTTTCATACATTATCTATTTAATAAATGGCATAGTTGAGATTCATTAACATTATATATAAGTGATGAATTTTTCAACATTTGGCTCATATATTGTTTTATTTATATATGAATTGATGTTTATTTTCAGAACTGAACAGAATAGAAGAATTGGACAAACTCAGAAACATATATCAGAGTTATTCACAAGACTTGTCTAAGGATTCGTCGCATGAAATTAGAACCAAATTAGATAATATTAAGGTTCATTTTAAATAGATCAATTAAATGTTCAATGTTACTCATTTCATTAACGATAATAAATAATGATCTTAAATTTGGTGTTTGATTGAATAATCCAAAGACCTTCAAACTTGAGACAGTTCTACTTAATCAGTTTTCTGGGTCAAAATAATATAAAGGCAATACTTGAGCGACTACATAAGACTAGGAATTAAGGACGAAATAAATAAAACATTTAACTACATATCACAATTGTGTTTAATGCAACCGCATCATAATAAATATATGGAATGAAAACATAATATAACAATTATACATCGAGCCATAGAATGAGATTAATCTTGCTTTCTCGTTTTTCCCACTTATACATATATTTATACCGTATTAATTACTGTATACTGACATCACAAGTATTGTGAAATAATCTCACGTCGACAAGCTAAATAAATCAACACACATTAAATAAACATTTCAAGCTATTACAATTTTCACTAAATATATAACAGTTACAAACTCTGTACAATGATTCTTACGCTATCACATTAGTACTACTTAATAAATAAAATATTTTTTCATCTAAGCATAGGTAATTGCAACTTATTTTGGACTACTTAATTGAAGTTATTAAATTCACATTAATTTTAATTACACAATATAAGGCCGGTTATACTATGTATTATTTGTATTACGTACACGGAAAACCGATGGTACGCAATACTGCGTATTTTATTATTTTACATATTATGTTTTTACACACTGTTATAAATCAGTTAATTCTTGAATCACATGCTAATTTTATATTGTGTATATTTTCACCGGAAAATAATAGAAACCGCAATTTTCTAGGAAATTTATGAACTTTCGTATGTAGGGGACTATAAATATCGACGCTAAAAAGTGAAACTGCTGTAACCCGCATATAACTTTTACGGGGGTGACAGCAGTTTCGCTTTTTAGCGACGATATCCTAAGAAATTTATAAATTTGCTGTTCGTGATATCTTCATGTGATATCTTCATATACCTAAACCTACTTCATATGCTTGAAATATAAAGATTTTTTTATTATAATTTTTTATGATACAGCAATTGATTATTATTGAAATGACACTGCGCGCATTTATAGACAGTATTTTTTTTGTAGACAAAACGTATACTACTAAAAAGTGTCAAAGTAAAATAACAAATTAGTCAACTTAAGTCGTCTTATTTACTTTTTTTCTCTATGTAGGTTACCTGTTTACAAACACGTATCTAAGAAAACTTGACGCACTGATCTTTAGGCATCACCACTATGACGTATTGTTATATTGCAACTAATCCCTGACTGTTCTGAATTCATAATTTATATAATTAATTACGAAACACTATTGTCAATCATACATATTTTAAATTATATATAGGAAAAATTGTACTACAGTAATTTTTGTCTTTAGATATACCGTTAAAACAATTTTGTATTTTAAAACACTAACTAGTAGGAAGTTCTGCTGCAAAACAATATTTTCATATTGGCATTCATTTTATTACCTGAAATTGTATAAACGCTTGTAAAACATTCAATGATTATGATTTGAAAAGCATGTTTAAAGTTTTGATTTGGTAATAATATTAACACACACACCATTTTATATTTATATGGAAAATAAGGCTTACTAATAATTATTAACAAAGTAATTACGCCATTTATGTACACACATAACAATATATTACTATATATAAACTTATATTACTATTATTAAATAACCTATGTATTTAGCTGTTTCTTTTGTATGCCACTTGAATAACAATCAGTATTTTATTAGGCCTATTTTTTATACTAACAATGTTTAATTATTATTCGTCATTATTATTTTTTTAGTTAACAGAAAAGTCCCAACAAATCCTATTTCAGCGTTTGCTTAATCTAAGTTATTTATAGGAAACGTATAATGCATAATAAATTATAATCAAAACATGATCAGCAAAATGGAAATAAATCAAATTACCGTACTTCCCACCCTGTTTTATATATTATTTTTTAAGTAGCTACAGTTAAACACTATTTTAACATAATAAACTATTATGAATAACTAGTTTTATCGACATTTGATAGCTGTCATTTGTATTTCCTTAGTTTAGTTTTAGACAGGTAAATCTCGATGATATGGCATGTATATTGACTTATTCATTCAGTGCTCGGCGTATGATACCCTGAAGTCAAGTAACACACAATACCCGTGTTTGCTTTAACAATATTGTAACATTTTTATGACTGGTGACGTAGGCGCAATACGTGTCAATAACACGAACACCAATTGGACGGCAGTAATATAATACTTTATTATGTAGGGGCAAATATAGCTAACCTTAAGCTGTAACACAGTGAAATCGGAGTTGTGAAAATATAAATCCGAAATGCTTACCAATAAATTAGAAACTGCTCAAAACCCCTCAACTATTACATCACTTTTATACGCACAGTATCCGGTCGTAAAGGCTATCTGCGGCCAACAGCAGTAGTGAGTTCGAAAAAAAAAACCAGCATCCGGTCGTAAAATTGCAACAGCGACCAATGGAAAAAGACTATTGTCAAATTCAAATTTGTCTCTTTGCACGAAAAAGCCACATACATCAAAGAAACAGTGCATTTATTGTTGAATTAAATTATATTTCATGATTCCAAAAAGTTCGTCATCGCAAAAAATAACTCAATTACTTGTGTCAGATGTATCTATTGTATCATACCGTCTACGTAAGGCCCCTCCCACTTCCCTTCAATTTCGCCAATCTATTGTGACTTTTGTCGAGTATAATTAGTAGTCTCCTACGTCACCAGCAAATACTTTAGACATCATCGAACAGTCCACGCGGTGGTATGGACAGTTTCCCACGCGCATCCTCCAATACCGCGTGCGTGCTCTGCCCGAACCGCTCGTCGAATGGCCGAGGACTGGAGCTGGCGTAGTAATCTGGATCCACGTCGTTCAATAGCCCGGTGTGGGCTGCAAAGTGACATACATGCACAATAACTGAATTACGGTGTGCATTACATGTAGTTAGTGTGCGGATTTTGTTATTTATCGTTTAATTTAGTGAAGGAAATAATAAAAAGAGAGTTTATTTGGGATTTTTTAATGATATTAAGTGAACTGTCACTTAGCTCACCTGGTGGAATGTGATACACCTCACCATGACAGATGCAGTGTTGAGGGAAATTAAATTAGCGTTATTCTTCGTCATCGCTGCCGTACGCCCTGAGACGACAGATGGTAGGCCTCACATACCCGGTAACTTTACTAGCTACAGTGACCTCATCCCAAAACACAGACGTGCATAACACTCTTTTACGGGACGATTGAGTTTACGAATCCAGCTTCGAAATTGATACCACGGTTCCACAGAAAACTCCACAGTCTTGAAACGCTTTGCATTGTTTCGCCGAGTGAGTGCGGTTGTTTTCACAGAACCGATGGCCGTTAGAGCAGACGAGTTCTGGCGATGAGAGCGCGTCTTGGCAAGCGTAGCGTAGGACGCCCACCGGTCTGCGACCGACGAGTTGCGAAAAATCGCTGGTGGAGGCTGCATAAGGGAAAGCGGAGGACCGGGATATCTGGCGCAGAATGGGGGAGACCAATGGCATGCAGTAAACTGCGTAGAGAGAAAGAGAGTTGGCCTTACCCATATTTTACACTCCCTTTTACAATTAGGTGAACCGTTTGCTCATATGTTACCTATGAATAAATAGGCTGGGATTGCCAAGGTTTATGATCGGCGGTGAACATTTTCCTTTACATAGGGCAAACTAATTGGTACAGTATTCTTTCTATTGGTCTAGTCCTAGCACCTTCACCTTATGTTAGTTATAATAACCGTTAGTCACAATAATTAAACCTGTTCACCCATTACTAAAATTATTTAACTAACTTAACCAACACTAAGGTTGACCAAGGCCCGTATTCTAGGAGGATACTCAAGTGTTGATCTTCACTTATATGAGTTAGAAAGGGATGCCGTTATTTATCGTAATCACACACAACACTTAGTAACTCTAATAAGAAAAGCTTCTCCCTTGAGTCTGGTTCTAGAATATGGGCTTAAGACGAGTACTGGAGTGGAGACCGCATCCAGGCAAGCGTAGCCTAGAACGCCCACTGGCCTGACGGACTAAAGACTTGCTAAAGGTCGTTGGTGTAGGCTGGATAAGGAAAGCAAAGGACCGAAATATCTAGTGTCGGCGCTCTTACGAATAACATTATATTTTCTGATTAAATCCTTAAGAGAAACACCGAGTTATATAGTATTTTGAATCAATAAATAATGTAAATAAGATATGTTCTAGGGTCGCAGTAACCGATTTGCCAATAACATTTCCTATGTTTAAAATTCGTCTTGAGCAGGTAAATCAATGAGCTTTATCAATTGTGTACAGTGTTTGAAGTTTAAAAATCTAGAAACAAGTTTTACCTCCATCGTCTGAGGCTGTGCGTGCTCCATAACGGTTGGCACCATCTCGACGGCGGGTTAATGCCTCTTCTGCCCTCTGTCGTTTACGTTTTTCTATGAAAACAATACAAAAAGGAACATTATAAACGCAATTTGCAATCTTACCGTCATTGCAAACTCTTTAACAATGACTTCTATGTAATCAGACACAATATGCATTCTATGAACACCGCGTCACATAATAATTCTATATTATGTGACGCGGTGCTCGAGGAGTTTAGAAACCTTATTTATGAAGTGAATTAACTAACCGGCAAGAAACTCGTTAAGTATTTTCAATCATTGTCTAGAGGGATAATTCGTCCAGATTTTTTTGTGACGTTATTAAAGAACTTTCTACATCTTACAGCAAATATTTTCCTGCTTCATTAGTTTAAGATTTGACGCAGCAAACATAGTTTTGTTTTTAAATTATGGTTATTTGTAATAAACTAATGGACACCATTTTTCCCTTGGACCATATAAGTTTGCACTTTTCCGAGCGTTTGGATTTGTATTTAATTGATTCAACAAATATTTTCAATGACTAGCGACATCTAGTGGTTCACGATGGATATTTTATGATAGATCGAGCATTTATCATTGAGGATCACTGCGTTTTGTTTGAACGTCATAATTTTCAAACAAAACGCAGTTTTTAGAATTTAAAGCTCTCACATATTTAACCAATTAAGTACATAGTATTATTTCAGTAGTGACTTCATTTCAAAAACAATAAATACTGACCTCTTTTGACAATCTCCCTGCCCTCATCAACGAGATCTGTGGTGAGATCGTCATCTCCCACGAACTGCTGGAATCCGCAGAAGGTAAGGAGCCTGCTGCCCAGCGAGAAGTAAGTGGCCAAACACAGAAGCACCACGAGCATTGGGAAGTAGATGTTGAACCCGGCCGCTATAATACCTAGCACCTCCATGTGACCCATTATCTGAAAATCATTTATTTATTTTTTGAACTGAAATTGGAGCTCTCTGTGAGGGTGCACTGGCCTTTAGCCTAGCTATGGGGAGATTGGGCTGCAACCCACCACGCGGACCAAATGCGGATTGGTGGGTTAATATTTTAATTGGTTATATTACCAACTATTCTAAGATTGTATCCGGGACCGATGTGTTTAGCCGTCGCGACAGCTTGAAGTGCCCTCCAAAGCACGGAATGCTTTTTCTTTCCTCAGGTGATTCAGCCTGTAATGTCTTAATCACAGACATCCGAATATACAATGAGACTGGACAAGCCGCCAAGTTTATAGGCAGTCCTAGTGTCGCAATTTCTTTTCGGTTCTTACCTGTGAAAAGTTATTATATTTCTTGGTAAATTTACTGATTTATTGCGATGATGGCATGTTACAATTGCACAGGATGGCATTTTGGGAAAAAAACGGTAATTTCTTCTAATATTCGTGCGTCTTGACTCGTCTCACAGAGCGTAAACTGGCAGCCAGTGTATGCTCGTTGAGCTTACATTTGTCGCACTTAAAAACGCGGCTTGCCCCATCTCCTGTATTGGGAAATCTGTGGTCTTAATCAAACTAGGAAAAATCGCACAAAGTGACGACGTTTCCCTGCGGAATACGAACCCACGACCTCCGCCAATAGACAACGAATGTAGTTCGATGGAGTAACGCCTAAGGAATTTTGTTAACGATAGCACAAGCCAAGCCTGTCCACAAGACAATGGATGTTAAGTTTTTTTACTACTTCATGGACCAACGAACAGACTGGTGGTATCTGATATCGCCACCATGGCAACTTGTTACTCCAAAAGAGTTAGGTGATTAGTCTATTTGTCCTACCCATGAAATAAATAAATCAAATCCTTAACCTCAGCTAGCACAAAGTGGGCTCTGGAGGTCCGACATACAGGGTTTCCTAGTTCGGGCTACAGTTCGCACGTTCCGCAGAAATAAGTAACTACTTAGTTTAAATATTTTCAAAACTGTACGTAATATTTTTTGAATTTTCCTCGCAAACTTTACTAACACAAGCAAAATTAATTTGCTTAAAGGGAAAGTATTTAAGTTATGAAATCATTTATTTTAAACGTGTATTAAATAAAACAATTTATATTTATTTATTTACCTTAGTATAAGCCGTTTCAACAATACTAGCCCGATCTCCGGGCCGGTACCGCGCGTCCATATGTACCAAACTTAAAAAGTTGAGGCACATCGCAGGCGTGAGCCTACACGCCATCATGCCGGAAAATATCAGACTGTACTCGTTCGTCTGGTGGTGGGGCGCCAGGTAGTACAGGTTCAGGAAACGTATCTTCAGCACAGTGGAGAAAGCGCAGTAGAACATGTAGCCGATTATAATTGTTGATATCGACTGGAAGCAAAAATATACTCGTTAATAATTACAGAGTATAAAACAAAGTCGCTTTTTTGTCTCCATGTCAAATCTTTAAAACTACGTAACGGATTTTTATGCGGTTTTTTAAGGTTTCGTAGCCAAATGACAAAAACCGGATCCCTTATAGATTCGTCAAGTCTGTCTGTCCGTCCGCCTGTATGTCACAACCTTTTTTCTCCGAAACTATAAGCACTATATAAAAAAAAAATTTTCATTGTACCAATCACACTGTACTTATCTGAATATGTTAAAATCTAAAACCGTAAACAAACAAGGTATCTCGTAATATCTTTCGTAAATTTACAATATTGCTAGATAGATTGTAATCTAACTTACCAATATAGCAGCATAATTGTAGGTACTGGTGGCCGCAGAAACAATATGCGCGAATATCGATAGCACGGGTCTCTCGGAGAAGAAAGTCATCTCGGACCAAATGATCGCGACTGACATGACGCCTGTCACCACCGCCATCGACTTCAGGAAGTACTGCTTTAGGAAACATTCCCAGTACCATTCTGGGGACAAAAAAAATATTTCAATTGGGTATTTGACACCACTTATCGTTGAATCAACGGTGCTTTTTATGAACTGTCAAAAAGGAACGTTTCCATATATTTTGTATGAGATTATTGATATGTGACGTCATTGCTCACTATCATCAATTGACCTAATATTATTTATTGTGTATTTAAAAATACAATATTGCAAATAAACAAAAGTGATCAATGAAACGACATATAAAATAAGGTGCGCTTTTATTAAAATAAGGTTTGGTTTTATTGCGGATGTGGATACCGAGAATACCGAATTATACATATTTGTAGCAGTCGGTGGCTCAATGGTGCTCTGTTGCCCTCCTACCGGGAGGGCTATGGTTCAAATCCCGCCACGTACTAATGTTTTAGAATTTTCAAATTATATGTACGTTATCCGACGCTCTTGCCGTGAAGGATAACATCAAGAGGAAACCCGCGCACGCCTGCGAAGAAATCACATTGGTACGTGGCGGGATTTGAACCTGCGTCCTTCCGGTCGGAAGGCAACAGTCCACACCATTGAGCCAATGCTCCTAGTAACCTAGTATATTTGAAGAAAAAGTCACTCACCAAACACCGGCGGGTAGATTATCCTTTGGAGCCGCGGGCGTGGCGTGTGGAAGGTGTGTTGGAAACGGCGATCGGGCGAGCGCATATTTGTAGCAACATCTTCCAAGTGAAAAATGCGCTCCAGCATCATGCCCCATTGCGTCTCTGTCCTTTGCATCACGTGCAATGCTTTGATTGTCTGCAAGTGCAATAAGTTAGAATTATGCTGAAGTTACAATATGCTTCTTTTTATTCTCTTCGAGTATTTTTTTAATCCACTGACATCTAACCCCAAGTTAAGCTTGAAGCCTGTATTATGGGTACTAAACAATGGATAAACCTACTTAAATACATTTTTTTCTTCTAAATACATACATACAAAACACCGAGATCATTACAAACAGACATGTTAATGCACACAAATGTTTGTACTGCCCGGGGATCGAACCCGGAACCCCCTTGGTGTTGCAGCCGACGTCTCAACCGCAACACCAAATGGGTCGTCTAAGTCATTATGGACTTACGAATTAAGGCCCGTATTCTAGAAAGAGACGCAAGCGTTGATCTTCACTTAAATAGCGTGAGAAAGAGAGCTCTACACGATAAATAGCACCATCCTTTTCTAACTCAATTTATGTAAAGGTCAATGTTCAGTCTTGTTCTAGAATACGGTCATAAATAACAATGCGATCAATATTAGGCCACTTCGATCAGTTTTTCATTTGCCATTCAGAGGTCCCGGAAACCGCACGAAAATGGATAGTCCCGGTATATGTCTTAACAGATATCGACGCTGATGTCGACTTAGTCACAATATATTAATTTATTGAACACGACTATAACTAAAGGAATCAATTCGACTAGTCCATAACATCCCACTGAAGAGCACAGGTCTTCCCGTCATCAACCGTCGAAAAAAAGCGGAAAGGATCATGACATTTGTATGGAACCCCTTCTGACTTTAAATAAAAAAAAACTTAATTTTGCATTCATTAAAAAACAGTATGCTGGTTCACTTAATTTAGTAGGGAAATTTAATGTTTTCTAAACTGATGACAAACGTTAAGATAACAGGTAAATACCACATCATATTGATACAATCTTAGGTCACATCTTAAATTATATTAGATAGTGTTATCTCCAAGACTATAGACATAATAAACAAATACCGCAGTTATTTATAATGAAAATCCTTATTAATAGAATACACCAGTGGCGTGCACTCCATATATGCCAATAAGCAGTACCCTGTGCGTCCAGACAACCCGGAAAATCACCAACATATTCAATGGTTCCCAAATATTCGCCCATTTTTCTCTATATATTTGAAACCATAGGCGATCTGCTGTCAGCAATAGCACTAAATATGTCAAAAACATAAATTACTTATAGTTTTTGCAATTAGTGCCACTGACTTTGCATACCCTACTCATAATCTCTGTGCACGCCACTGGAATATACATATAATTACTATAACTCCGATCAAGTGAGACCATTCATGCTGAAGCATGGATCTCCGAGGAAAAATAAATCATTAATCAATATCTACAATGATTACAATTTATGAGCACGCATGTCGCATACCCATAAATTTGCCTAGGTGGTAGACTCGATACTGAGCCGTCTAGTTAGGTTCCGCAGTGCCAGATATCGTCCCGTGAAACAGGAGTGTTATGTTCTTGTGTGTTTGGGATGAGAGCACTGTAGCTAGTGAAATTATCGGGTATAAAAGACCTAACATCTGTTGTTTCTGTGTCGGACGCAGTGCGGCATTGATGAAGAATAATAACTGTCTGTCAGTTGTTGGTATCCTTCAATGCTGCTCTATCATGATGAGGCGTATCACTTACATAGGCATTATTATGCCTTAAAACATTTAAACACAATCTGAATCTAAAAAGTCTATGTATATTATGTATGTATTTCTATAAAAAGTATATAAAAGTATGTTTATCAGTTGTTTAGTACCCTAACTACAAGCTCCTCACTTAATATGGGGTGGCACTATGTGAATGTCAATGGAAATTATATATTTTATTTAATAACCTATTGTTTCAGTTTAGACATCAGCTGCAACACCAAGGGTTCAGGGTTCAATCCCGGGCAGTACATATATTTGTGTGCATGAACATGTTCTTTTGTAATGGTCTGAGTGTTTTCTATGCATAATATGTATGCATGTACAAATAAAAATGTATATAAGTATGTTTATCTGTTGTTTAGTACCCATAATACAGGATTCACGCTTAACTTGGGGCTAGATGGCGCTGTGTGAATGTCAGTGGATATTTATTTATTCAAATACCTTCTTATGCAAATTGACAAGTGACTTGAAAGATGGCGCCGCAGGTCGGTAGGGGGCAGGCCGCGAGGCAAGGCGGTCCCGCAATTGCACCGGCAGCTTCTGAATGATGGTCTCGACGTGTCGGTGCAAAGGATGACCGGATGCAATTGCCGTGGATGCCGCTTGTAGACTCTAACCAATAATAATTACTTTATTTAAATTAATTAATAAAATAAAAATAACACAACTTTATTTATTTCAACCTTTTTTACAGAATTAATGTAGTGCTAGCAAGGTTTTTCTGTATTTAATTTGGTGTTTTTCTGGGTTCGATCCCCCCGACAGTACATACATTTGTGTGCATGAACATGTCTGTTTGTATTGGTCTGGGTGTTTTCTATGTATATGTATAGAATAGAATATTTATTTACTGTGAAACATAGGTTATAATAACATGGTCACCTTTGTCAAGGTATACAAATATAATCACATGATTTACTCATAAATGTATACACAAAAAAAAGAATATAAGTATTTCTATCTGTGATTTACTTACCATACTACAAGCTTCACACTAACATAGGCTAGATAACGCTGTGTGAATAGCAAAAGATATTTGTTTATATTTATTCTTTCTTGGAATAATAAGAAATCACAGGAGATTTTATCCATGTTGCATTTGTAGATGAACATATAATATATCAGAAAATAATCCAAAAAGATTATGTGTACATAAGCATGAAGTATAGTTTACTTACATCTAAAATCTCATCAACCGTTTCCTCAGCTTCACATTTATCAGTGCTTAATTTAGCTATCTTAAAATAACTATGTAGTGAGTAGTTCTTCTTTGAATTATTCCATAAATTCCTTGGCACTTCCACTAAAGCATACCCAGAAGAAGTATCAGCAAAAAGAGACCCCAAGTGTTACTTGCTGATGATGCAATAGCCTTAATTTAGGGCCATCAATACCGTCATTTTGAAAGGCAAGGTAAATTAACAGGATACCACATATAAACAAGTATGAGCCATAGTATATGGCATTGTCAACAAGGGCTGATTTGAGTTTTCCCTTCACAGTGAAATCGCCAGCCTTTGAATAGGACTGCATCATTGGCATTATCAACCTGGAAGGAAAATTAGTTATTTAATTAAGGAATATCATTAATAATCAAAATAAATCAAGTGTGCTTGTTTGTACACATAAAACATTATTTTAAAAAAGGCCAAGTGTGAGACAAACTCTCCTGCTAAGGTTCCGCAGCATCAAGTAACATAAAATAAAATATTTTTTATTTATAAAAAATATTAGAAGTTATGAGGGGGTAGGGACACGTTTTTCAATTTTGGAAGTGTACATTGCACAAACTATTTAATTTATAAAAAAAATATATCAGAAACCTCAATATAATTTTTCAAGACTTACACATTGAGCCCATGACCACACATGTGGAGTGACAAAAAATTTTGAGCCTCAGTTCAACGTTATTCAAAACTCATCTCAAAATTGTCATGTTCAATACTTACCATGTCAAACATTGTGACGTCCAATATACAACTCTCCATAAGTTTGGGAACACTGAATCTGGAACATTACTCCATGGCTTTTGGCAATGGATCGCAGGAGGAGCTACTGTTGTAGACTCATTGCTAGCTTGAGCAGCCTGTTCAGTTTTCACACTTGTGATGTTTGCATTTATTAAACATTGTTGATATACTGTCTGAAATGAAACATATATTTTATGTAGCCATGAAATCTTAGCAGAATCCAATGGGGGAGATCTATGTCCAGCAGTGTTCTGTGATAGGTTGAAGAGCAGAGATGAAATCTTAGCAGAATCATAAAATAGACCTGTAGTTTTAAATTTCACATTTTTTTACAAATAAATTACTTACCGAAGATACATCCAGAGGCAAAATAAACATTATAAGAAATGAAAAATACCATGCTGTTAAAACTGACACTGTAACTATCAAGTGATTTCTGTAGCAATCTCCATATCTGTACAGTAAGGTTGCTGCCAGCACGAATGCTGACACCAGTTCTATGACGAACAAAGTATACACCATTTTTACTCTTTTTGAGTAAGGTTAGTTTTTCTTAGCTGTCTTCTGTTTCTCCCTCCAAACTCTAGCAGCCTCTAGTTGAAGTTGTTCAAACTTTATCTGAGTAGAAGATTTTAGTGGCAGCAACCTAGGACGTTCGATCTGATACTCCTGAGGGCATTCTTCGTAAAACAATAATCCAGTCTCAGGCAAAATAGGATCGAATTCAATTATCTTTTCATTTGACCCCTTAGCTTCAGACATTTTATACGAAAAATGATAGCTGCACCAACATGATTATGTTTGTATTTCAAGTTCGAATGTTACAAAGATAAATTATTGATAAACAAGGAAAAACGTAGAAAATTTTGATATTACGAATTATAACCATCAGTAATCACAACACAAATGTCATTAATCCATCAAAAAAATACAGATGTAAAAGCAGTGTGTTCCATTTCAAGCGATTGCTTCTATTTTGCGGTATCATCGTTGCTTTGAAATTTGAATCCTTGTTAAACTAAAATTTCATCATAATGATACGATACTCTACTAGATGGCGGCACTTATTGAACCAATTTAAATGTTTGATTTCAAATTGTTTTAATAAGTTTCTTTTTCATAAAAAAAATCCTACACTTTTTCAGTGCATGATCGGATTATCTTTTCGACATAATTTTACAGCTGCTGACCATTGTGTGAATGGGGTGAGGTATCTGTGATGTGATTTATAAGTGGAGGAGATACTTGACCCCATTTGATAAACTTCCCATTTCATAAACCTCAAATTATACCTATCAAAATGTTGCGTTTGGTAAACATTTCATTTCTTCATACTAATAATAGATAAAGGTTTTTTTAAAGCTTCACAGTACCTATTGAGATGTATTATCGATTAACAAAAATCGGTTAATGTGTTTCAACAGAAAGTTTACTAAATGGGAAGTTACACATGCAATTACTGATATGTTTTCGAAATGGGACTAAATGTATCAAATATAGAATACGTGTATCTAATATTATACCTACTCACCAAATGGAGATCTTATATAATCCGTAAGATTCGAATGAAGCCATTTCTAACTGAGTATCGATGCCAAGTGGGATTTGTATATAAGTATCCTTTTGTTCTAACACTTTTCGCATCTTATGACGGGCTTAACTAGGTCAGGTATTTGCCACCTGCTTTTTCTAGTGACTTCTTAAATTTAAGGATAAGAATTAAAGATAGTACTAATCCAGGGGTAGCTAAGGTGTCGTTTATCTTACGGTATAATAGTTTAAAAATATTAAAAAAATAAAAGTATGACTTGTCACGCAATATTAATTTATTGGACTGACTCTTGAACAGACCAGAGCTATATTAGTAGCTGATAAAAAATAGGTTCTTTGTACTTTATATGGTTCTATGTTAAACTTGCAGCGTAATAAGATTGAGCTGAAAGTTGCAACAAAAACTAATAGGTATTAATATAAATTTATTTCTCAATATGGTAGTATCTGTTAATAATAAATTACAAAATCTTCGAAAAATTACTGTTCCTTTGGTTTATATTTCTCATTTAATGACTCACTTGGTAGCCTAAGTTCTGCTTAATGAGGAGTCAAATAATTACGTTATTTATTATTTTATTTTGGTCTATTAATTAGTTACTAATTGCTTTATTGACTGGCATGATTTTATAAATATCCACTGACATTCACACAACGCTATATAGCCCCATTTTAAGGCAGGAAGCGGGACTTGTATTACGGGTACAAAACAACTGATAAACATGTAAATATCTTCATATTAGGTATACATAGAACTGCCTGACCTACAGACTTTAAATTTTGGATTTAAAATAAATGATTATAGCTTAATGGATTACATAAATTTCAGGGTTCTAGTCTTATCTGATTCTCAAATAGGGGCCTGAAAATATGCCGAAATTGTCCCTGTAAAGGATGGGACGGCAGTGTTTGCTTCGCGTCGACTTGACCGGGGCACTGCCGTGCCCCCCGATGTGACATGATTCTGTCTAGCCGATACAGCGTGTTCCATTTTAACTGAACATCACTCAATTTCAAAACCTTGTTAGTAGCGCTTTGTACCATGTCTGCTTGTTACATAGTACTTAATTAAATTCTAGTAGAAATTCTACAAAGTCCTTAGACAAACAATAAACAACCTAATTGCCATGGACGTATATACGTCCATGCTAGATGCACAACCACGAAGAAATGTCAACCAAAAATTTTCTGAGCCATACTACACATACGTATAGTTATTGTTAAAACAAAATTAATCATTTAAATTTTGACTTTACGCGTCATTGAAAGGGTACAAAATCAAAAGCACGAGCACACTACTGTGTTATTATGACATGTGAAACTGAATAAAAAATACTGCCCAACCGACGCGATGGGCAGAACTTCGCCGCGGACACTTTTTGGGTGAGATTGTGCATCTAGTTAGTTTATTGTTTATCTAAGAAAAAAACCGAAACGTTTAATTCATCATCATCAGCTCATTAAACGTCCCCACCGAGGGGCACGAGCCTACCCGTATAGGGTGATTAGGCCTTAGTCGTCCACGCGGGCCCAGTGCGGATTGGACGACTTCACACACAACCTTCGAATCTCTTCGCAGGCGTGCATGAAGGTTTCCTCACGATGTTTTCCTTCACCGTAAGAGCGTCGGATAACGTACATATATTTTCGGAAATTCGAAAATACATTGGTACGTGTCGGGATTTGAACCTCAGCCCTCCCGGTAGAAAGGCGACAGTCCACACCACTGAGCCACCGACGCTCTCAAACGATTAATTACTATTTGGAAAATGTTTTGATAACAGTTACTCACATTATCAAAAGTGATACATTTATTTTTTTATTGGGTATAATTTTTATGTCCTTCAATAACGGCACTGTTTCATTTATTATCTATATGTATATAGCTGCAACATCAAGCCATCCATCATTGAAGTAACACTAAAAGGCGAATGCTTAAAAATCTATTTAATAAACAAATGAAACAAAGAATCATTAAAAAATGGGAAAAAGCTAGGACCCATTTCAATTTAACATTGTAAGTACCAACACCTATATGTCTTATGTTAATTTACATGCAAGTATAACTTAAATTACGACTTAAGTTCATGAAAGACGTGCTTTGTAGATGTCAGACTCGCAGCGAGGCTGAGTATAATTGCTCTCAATAGCAAATAAATAATAGTTTTTTTTAATGTTATTTTCCGAGATATTCTTACTATAGGTATACAATTAAGGCGCGTTGAATATATTTTTTTCAAATTTCCACTGACATTCACACAGCGCCTCTAGCCCCAAGTTAAGCGTGAAGCCTGTATTATGGGTACTAAACAATGGATAAACATACTTATATACTTTTTTTTGTAAATACATACATATTATACATAGAACCACAACCATTACAAACACATGTTCATGTACACAAATGTTTGTACTACCCGGGGATCGAACCCAGAATCCTTAGTCTTGCAGTCGACGTCTCAACCGCAACACCAAATTTGAATGGTTCAAAAATAAAAGTGGACAGCATTTCCAAGAAACCACTATACATAACTTAAGTATTGATAACATACGGAGAAGTACACGCGATATGGTAATTACAAAGGCAAGGATACAACTCTGAGATTTAAAGAAACGTCTCCGAGGACTAATAAAACGTTGGTCTGCGCGAAATATTCAGGGCAGTCAGGCAGGCAGGCAGCAGTCGCAGTAAAATGGAATTGTGCCCGTTTTATAGAAGATTTAACACTGTGCGGGATGTCTGTTTTATTTTGTTTCCCACTTTTGTGTCTTGTGTGGTTTTAGCTACTGGAGAGAGCAAATACATGAAATAACGCTATTACAGGCTAGGGTTGTTTAGGGACCCTTGGAGACACATGAAAGGGCGATCGATGTGGTCAAATATTGGTCGCAACATCGTATCTAGTTATTCAATCCACATCGACTCGATAAGAAGAAGAGACTAAGTATCTTTGTGATTTATCAAATTCAGACCTCGATAGAAAATTTGTAATTCAAGACGTTTTTTATATCAAACTATCAATCGTCGTATGGCTTGCATCGTTTAAGATTGATTATAGCATCGTAGGTATCCTCATAAGCATTACCAATTTGCAGACATGAAAACATCTTTGAAAATAACGCATTATTTAGATTTTTTTTTTTCTGAAAACAAAAAGGTATGCTCATCTTAAAGATAGTCATAAGCTGTCGAGGACATTTTTTTAAACTTTTAAAGGGGATAACTACTTTTATGCATGACTTTTGCGAAGGTTAAACCGTTTACGCAGCGCACGCAGTGGAACCTCTCGTTAGGAAAAATCCCCGATTTTGAAAAATTCTCCTCTCCGCTCCTATTGTACTCAGCGCGATGATATAAAACCTTTATTCTTATAAAAAGCTGTCTAAAACTAAAATACTTTTTCAAATCGACCTTCGAAAATTGACGACCCATTTGGTGTTGCGGTTGAGAGGTCGGCCGCAACACCAAGGGTTCCGGGTTCGATCCCCGGGTAATACAAACATTTTGTGTGCATGAACATGTCTGTTTGTAATGGTCTGGGTGTTTTATATGTATAATATGTATGTATTTACAAAAAAAAAATGTATATATGTATGTTTATCCGTTATTTAGTACCCATAATACAGGCTTAACGCTTAACTTGGGGCTAGATGGCGCTGTGTGAATGTCAGTGGATATTTATTATTATTTATTTATTTATTTAAATCGGATAAGTAGTTCCTGAGATTAGCGCGTTTCACCAAAGGAACAAACTCTTCAGCTACTTAATATGAGGATAAATTAATTTATAGATTTAAACGCGTTACGTTAAAATAAAATAATAAAAACCATAAATTATTGTTTTTCAATGTCAAGATGGCAGTCGTTAAACCCACCAATCCACTGGTGTGGCGTGGTAGGTTACGGCTCAAACTCTTTACAGCCATGGTGGAAGACTTGTGTTTACTAGGTGGAAGACTCGATACTGAGTCGTCTAGGTAGGTACCACCGCAGTGTCAGATATCATCCCGTGAAACAGGAGTGTTATGCACTTTTGTGTTTCGGGATGAGGGCACTGTAGCTAGTGAAATTACCGGGTATAAGAGACCTAAAATCTGTTGTCTCGGGTGACGGGCGCAGTGCGGCATTGATGGAGAATAATAACTGTCTATCAGTTGTTGGTCTTCTTTAATGCCGCTCTGTCATGGTCTGGCGCATCACTTACCATCAGAATCCATTAGATATTGCTAACGCGTTCAATAATTTCTATGTTAGTCATTTTAAATTCAATACCGAAAGTGAACAGTCCTCTCATGTACCTAAAATTCCATACCACTGTGGTTCCATTTTTCTAGCTCCTGTTACGCCTTGTGAAGTATACAATATCATTACATCTATGAAAAATACCAAAAGCGAAGGACCTGATGGAATTTCCACAGTAAGTGTCAAGTTTGTCGCTGAAATAATTGCATGGCTACTATGCCATATAATAAATTTGGCTCTTCATACAGGAACTTTCCCCCACAGAATTAAGTCAGCTATTATTTTCCCTTTATACAAAAAAGGTGACAAAACAGATATTAATAACTACAGACCGGTAGCATTACTGTCAATATTCTCAAAAATAATTGAAAAAATAATATTTAATAGAAAGAAAGAAGGAAAAAAATCTTTATTCAAATAAATCTGTTACAGATACTTTTGAATCGTCAATTGTTATTATTATCATATTTTTTGTGACTCTACCACCGGTTCGGAATAAGTAGGATCTTCGAGAAGAGCCGGCAAGAAACTCGAGTTACTCTTTTAATCTTTTTATATCAGTGGTTACAGTTTTGTCATTTACCTACAAATATCTTTACAATAATTTATTACAAAGATTTTGTAACTGGAACACTAAGTGCAAGACCACACATCTTTATCCGATAAATATAGGTTTTATACCTTCTTTGAAAATAATCATGTTTTAGTAAAGGAGCAAAAAGGCTTCAGAAAGGGAATGTCTATTAATTCTGCAATATATGAATTGGTTAATAGAGTGACTTTGTGTATGGATGAGGCTAAATCAATAAGTGCTATCTTTATGATATCTCAAAAGCATTTGATCATGTTGATCATAACATTCTATTGGATAAGCTGTAGAGCTTATAACGGTAGCGTTATGGTATTCGAGGAATCGCATTAGACCTAATAAAGTCGTACTTAGATAATAGAACTCAGTGCACAAAGCTTACTTATATAACATCAGCGAAAACTGTGAAGTATAGATCGAGCGAAAAATCCCTAAAATACGGAGTACCTCAAGGAAGTGTGCTGGGCCCATTATTATTTCTTATCTACATCAATGATATGCCCAGATCTAGTGACTATCCGATGGTTCTCTTTGCGGATGACAGTACAGTTATTGTTGAAAACTCTCTATTGGAAACGTAACAGAATGAAATTAACAGGACCATTAAAATATAATTGCTTGGATGAAAGAAAATAATTTAAAAATTAATTTGGAGAAAACTAAAATCATGGAGTTCAGACAAAGGAAATCAAAATTAAATTTAAATATTGCTTATAATTCAGTTACAGTGGAAAATGTAGATACAATTAAATTTTTAGGTATTCTAATAAACTGTAATATGTCTTGGGAGTCTAATTGCGTTGAAATATGTAAAAAACTCTATAGGTTCTCATTTGCTCTATATAAACTTGCAAAAGTAACTGACACACCGACTGTTTTGACTGCTTACCACGGATTTGTTATGTCAACACTGCGCTATGGTATTATCTTTTGGGGCAACTCTAAATATAGAGATATAATCTTTAGGGCTCAAAAAAGATGCATTCGAGCAATTTACGGTATAAAAAATACAGATAGTTGTAAACCTATATTCAAAAACATGAAATTGCTGACTTTTCCGTGCTTGTACATTTTAGAATCTTGCCTATTTATTAAAAACAATCCAGATAATTTTAAGATGACAGACTCTTTAACTACACTTACCTTCGTCCCGTAAACCAATAGTAGAAAGTAAAATTTGCTAAACAGCATTATTGAAAAAGAGTGTCATTTCATGGCATCGAGACTGTTCAATAAATTCCACAAATATATTTAAACTTACACAAAAAATGTTTAGAACTACTTTAGTGAAGTTATTGACAAGTAAATGTTATTATAAACTGGATGAATATTTTGATGATGTTTTGTAAGTAGAGAAGAAATGTAAATTAATGTTTCTATTTGATGTAATTATTTAAAACGTTAATATGTGTGTAAATTGTACTAAACTCGCGTGCAAGTAAATCGACTCAAGCCTCAAGTACGCATAACAAGTGATATAACTAAAAATGCCTTATTATACTCTATATAATGTTTTACATAATTAAAGCCTAGTAATTGAGCTTAAAATGGTGTAAGTTGCATGAAAATCGATTCAGTAGTTTAGTAAAAAAGGTTAATGCTAATGATAATGTAAAAAATGTTGAAAATTCATACAATTTCACAGTATGGGGTTATTGTGTTTAAATGAAACAAAATGTGCGTAAGATAAAAAAATTATTCGTGTCAATATTTGGTATTCCCTCCTCTAGCTCTGATCACTGCTCTCATGCGATTCTTCATCGACCTTATCAACTTTTTAATGGATGATTGTGGTATTCGACCCCACTCTTCTACCAACGCAGTCTTGAGCTCATTGATGTTTGTCGGAGCTGGATTCCTCGCTCTAACTTTCCTTTTGAGCTCGTCCCATATGTGCTCAATGGGATTTAAATCGGGGCTGAGCGCTGGCCAATGCATAGTGTGAATTCCAACTTCGTTCAGGAAATCACGTGTGGCCCGAGCAGTGTGACATCGGGCATTGTCATGCATCAAGATGAAATTTTCCCCAATAAAGCCTTGATAAGGGACAACTTGATCCAGTAGAACATTTTCAATGTAACGATCACTGGTCAGACCTCCTCCCCGGCCTCCCCCAGGAACGAAAACAAGGTCCGTTTTGCCTTCTAAGGAAATTCCAGCCCACATCATGCAAGATCCGCCACCATATGCAACGGTTTCCACAAAGCAGCACTGTGAAAACCGTTCACCGGGACGACGTATACCCGACTCTCCTGTCGCTGCCATGGAGACACATCCTCGTCTCATCTGTGAACAGGACTGACTGCCATTGCTCTATGCTCCAATCCAAATGTTCTCGAGCAAAGTGAAGGCGTGCTTGACGATGAGCTGTGGTCAACTTCGGGCCTGTAGCGGGTCTTTTCGGAGTAAGGTTAGCTTCTTTCAACCTTCTTCTAACTGTCCACTGACTGACAGTCACCCCGCGAACTTGACGTAGCTCCTGCTGCACATCTACGCCGGTAAGGTGTCGATTTCGGAGAGAGGTCGAGACCAAAAACCGGTCGTCACGCTCCGAGGTGCACCGGCGTCGGCTGGTATTAGGCCTCCGAGTGAAGGCACCAGTCTCTTGAAACCTTCTGTATACTCTCGAGACAGCGGACTGACTCATATTCAAACGACGAGCGACTTCTCGCTGGTTCAACCCTTCTTGCAACAGGGCAACGACTTGAGCGGCTTCTTCAGGTGTTGTATCCATAATTTTCTTCAAATGACGGCTTTAATTTGCAGAGATGTGTTCAGGTCAACGTCTAATGAGCGACTGATAAGAAAAAAACGATTACAGGGGGTTTTATAGGGGGTTGTGTCGCGCAAGTTGTGAATAGAGCGCAGAGCAGTTTACGGGAGGTTGCGTTCAGTTGCATTCTAAGTACAAGTGTTTATTTAAATTACTGATATTATGCTACCATTTGAAAGCCTAATTACTAGGCTTTAATTATGTAAAACATTATAAAGAGGTAAAATAAGTCATTTTTTAGTTATATCACTTTTTATGCGCACTTGAGGCTTGAGTCGATTTACTTGCACGCGAGAGTATATAATTGTACTATATCCCTTTTTAACTGTGATGTATCATATTTTATAAATTCGTATGTAATGGATAAATAAATCATATGCTCCTAAAGCCATAAGGTCTGAATTTCAGAACCTGGAAATACAACTGGAAGATCGACCCATATATGAAATATGTGTGAATGGAAATTGCGCATGAAACGAAGGTAATGAAATGCAAACCATTATGACAACGAGAATTGAACGTATCGTTAGCAAATAGATTATTATTATCTTTCTAATATCGTACATACTATAATCAACTTCACAGTTAGCTCCTACTTTTATTAAGGCCATACAAAGTCCACTGGCGTAGATAGGCTTAATAATAATAAAGGGACGTGCGACCTCATCACCCGCTGGTGATTTGCAACTCTGAAGTCAGTCACCACACGGCAGCTTGTGGCAACCTATTGGTGTGTAGCCATTTGGTGTAGCGGTTGAGACGTCGACTGCAACACCAAGGGATCCGGGTTCGATCCCCGGACTGAACATGTCTGTTTGTAATGGTCTGGGTGTTTTCTATGTATAATATGTATGTATGTACAAAACAAAAAGTATGTAAGTATATTTATTCGTTGTTTAGTACCCATAATACAGGCTTCACGCTTTACTTTGGGTTAGATGACACTGTGTGAATGTCAGTGGATATTTATTTATTATTTTATCACGGACCCTGCGGCTCTCGAGAGAGCATAATGACAGTCTCCATATAGTGTATACCTAAGGTCAAAACTGTCACCTCCTGCTTGCCTTTAATGACTGGCCAGACTGGGGTTGCAAATGTTAATGGGGAAGTGCATGCTCAAATTTTTACCACATCAGATGTGTAATACACACCTGTACTTTTTCATATGTTTGGAATAGTTACCTATATTTAAGTAGAATTAAATAATTCAATTTACATAGTTCCTTAGTTGTTAGATTTTAAAGGAGAACTTTATTCAATAAACTATTGCAGTGTTTGGCAAACCTCATTTAAGTTGGTTAAAATTAATGTTTTAAAATATAAACTAAGATGTCCATGGTTTCGGACGATAAAAGCTGGCCAATCAGCCAGTTCCTTAATTTTCGTAACCTTAATGAGATATTTTGGGTTCCATTTTAAATACAAAAACATGGATCAGCAGACTGCCAACCCTGCCTTTGCTGTTGCATATTATCTACAGTGTCCAGATGTCAACAGCTGTACTAAACATTTATGGCAATTGTTTAAAATTGCTTTGTTAATTTCATTTTATTTTGTTTTGGGTCGAATGTTACAAGCTTGGACCTTTTTGGCGGCATATTTTTTAGTTCTACGGTAAACGGATTAAGTTTTTATCTGTAAAAATAAGAGCAAGATTTGTTAATAAACAAAATCAGATTTTGCTGAGTTGTAACATCAAATTTTAAAGTTTAATATACTGAAAGGTATTTACGTTCTCAACAAAAAGAATCACTAATAATATTCGTTAAATCATTATTTACTCGTTATCAAAGTCTTATTTAGTGCAAAAATAAAGAAGAATTCTCAAATTTAAGCGTTTAAGAAACATTAAGATGTTTAAAATTTTTTGGTTATCCAAATATTTCTTTATATGAATAAAATTTGTTTGTTTTGAATCGCTATTATCACATGCGGGCAACTTTTTTTGTCAAATTGCAAAGAAAAAACTGTTCACAGGCAAAAGCGGAGCTTGGTTGTGAAAAAAAAAACAACTTAACTTTTTGCAACTACGCTTATCTGCAGAAATAAAAAAGTTTTTTCTTTCAGTAGGTGTTTTTTTTTTTGCTTATTACTTCTATTTTAGTTATTTAATTATTTTTTTTTTTTTGTGTATTGAAATGTCTGATTTATGCATTAGTTGCGAAAGCTTTTCAAGTGACTCGAGTGATAATACCAGCTTTTATAGTATTCCATCTCTTGCTGATACTCTTGATGCTCAGTTTTCTGACGTTCCAAGGAACTTTAACATAGTACATATAAATGCTCAAAGTATTCCGGCTCATTTTCCGGATCTATTGGCAACTTTCGATAATAAATGTATACATGCTATTTTGGTCTCTGAATCTTGGCTTAAACCATGTCTCCCTTCTTCTTCTTACTCCATTCCTGGATTTCAGCTCATCAGAAATGATCGTGCTGCTGGTGGGTGGTGGTGGAGTCGCTATATATCTTCGATCGCACTTTTCTTACTCTGTTATACATGAGTCTTCACAACCACCTCCATTAAATGCTGGCGAACATCTTTTCATAGAAGTTGAAATTCACCACTCTAAATTACTTTTAGGCGTCTATTATTGTCCATCTTTACGCATTGACTTCTTTTCATCCTTTGAGCTTTTACTCGAATCTTTAGTTCCATCATACAACCACAGCATCATCATGGGAGATTTTAACACATGCCTTTTAAAAAATAATTCACGATCATCTTCACTTGTTTCTCTTATTAATTCTTGTAATCTTACTGTTCTTCCATTGAATGCTACCCATCACCTTCCAAACTGTAATTCTTCTCTTCTTGACCTTATCCTTGTTAATTCTTTAACGCATGTCGCTAAACATGGGCAATGTTCAGCTGATGCATTCTCTCACCATGACCTCATTTTTTTGTCCTACAAAATTCGACCACCTAAAGTCCGCCCTAAAGTCCTTATGCTCCGCAATTTTGGTGGAATAGATGTGGATGCCTTATGTACAGATGCCTTGGAGAAAGATTGGACTCCTATTTTTAATTTAACATCAGTTGATCAACAAATTGAAGTCTTTAATAAGAATATAATCGAACTGTATGATATTCATGCACCTTTAAAACCAGTGAAGGTTAAACATCGTCCATCGCCATGGTTAACTGAAGAGATAAAAGCGATGCTACATAAAAAAACAGCCGCCAAATTTAAGTGGAAATGTAGACCGTCTGAGGCCAATAAGCAGGCTTATGTTTTCAGTTCGCAATCGTTGCAATAAGATGTGTAGGAACGCTCAACGCCGACACTTTCTAAACTCAGTTCAGGATAAAGAGCCAGCCGAGGTCTGGAAGTTTTTGAATTCAATGGGAATCGGGAAGTCTAAACAAAATATTGTCCTGAAAGATTTAGATTTGAATGCTCTAAATCAACACTTTTCTGTTTCCTCTAACATTAATCAAAACACAAAATCTAAAACACTTTATAATCTTTCAAAAATCCCGCTGCCCACTTACCCTTCATTTAATTTTAGTGAATTTTCTGTTTGTGGCGTTAAGAAGAGTATTGTATCAATAACTTCCAATGCTATTGGAAGTGACTGTGTCAGCCGTAAGATGATCCTTCCTATCCTTGACATTGTTCTTCCCGTGATAACGCATATCCTTAATACCTCCATATCCAGTTCCGTATTCCCAGTGATGTGGAAAGATGCACAGATTGTTCCTTTACCTAAAAAACCAAAACCAGCATTTTTCTGAATATCGCCCTATTGCGTTACTGCCATTCCTTTCCAAAGTCCTTGAGCGTTTAATACACGATCAATTCACCCAGTTCCTTTTAAAGAACAATCTCCTTAATCCTTTTCAATCTGGTTTTCGCACTGGCCACAGTACTACCACTACCCTAGTTCATATTACAGAGGACATCAGGTCGGGCATGGAAGTCGGTAATCTAACGGTGTTGGGGTTGCTGGATTTCAGCAATGCGTTCAATACTGTTGATTTCGATATTTTGCTCGGCATACTGTGCTCTCTTAACGTATCTCCTTCAGCAGTTCACTGGTTCCGTAGTTATCTCACTGGTCGCAGACAGCGAATCAACATTGAGGATTATCTGTCTTCCTGGTGCGATATTGGTGTTGGTGTCCCTCAAGGTGGCGTTCTATCTCCCTTACTTTTCTCAGTTTTCATAAACTCAATTTCCAATGGACTTTCTTCATCCTACCATCTTTACGCAGACGACTTGCAAATTTATACTCAAGCTCCCCTTGAGCATCTGCCCGCAGCTATAGGGAACATCAATGCTGACTTGGCGCACATATCGAAATGGAGCTGTGAGCATGGGCTTAAGGTTAACCCTACTAAAACTAAAATTATTATAGTAGGCAGTTCTAGAATGATTTCAAAATTGACTGGGAAAGCTTACCACGAGTAGTGTTTGATGGGACTAGCTTATCTTTTAGCGACACTGTGAGGGACTTAGGAATTATTCTTGATAGGAACTTATCATGGAATGCGCAGATGATCGAAGTCAGTCGGAAGCTATTTGCATCTGCGGGGTCGTTAAAAAGACTGCGCAACTTTCTTCCCGTCGCCACCAAGATTGCGTTAGCACAATCTCTCTTGTTTCCTATCCTTGATTATGCTGATACTTGTTACCTGGATCTTAATGAGTCTCAACTAGATAAGCTCGAGCGACTTCAAAATTTCTGCATCAGGTTTGTATTTGGCCTGAGAAAATACGATCATGTTTCTGAATTCCGCAAGAAACTGAAATGGTTGTCAATTCGCTATCGCCGGAATACTCATATACTATGTATGCTTTATAATGTACTATTTCGGCCAACCGCTCCTGCTTACCTCAGGAAACGTTTTAAATTCCTTGGAGATTCACATCATCGCAACCTCAGATCGTCGGGTAATTTACAATTAGAAATGCCGGTACATTCGACGCGTTTCACAGATAAGTCTTTTACGGTACATGCAGTGCGTCTTTGGAATGCGTTACCTAATGACATTAAACATTCTCAGTCTATTGGAAAGTTTAAAAATATGGTTTATAAACATTTTCTTTCTATTTCTTAATATATATATATATTTGTATGTATATGTAGGTGTATATCTGTATTACTTTGTATTTGTGTATATGTTTTATTTACAAGTACGGGTATTTTTGTTCATGTACATTTATTTTTCAATATCTATTCCCTGTTATTGTATTAGTAATCGCATATATAAAGTTATCGTATAGTTTATCCATCTTAGTTATTATTTAGTATGTATATAACTTGCATTTAATGCGTACACTAGCCTCTAATCCCATGCACTGTATTTCTCCATCCTAAGGTTGCCTGGAAGAAATTGCCATGCGCAATAAGGCCGCCCATTGTACTCTCTTTTTATTTTTATTTTTTATTTCTGTATCCTTTTTGTTGTTTTGGTGTACAATAAAGTAATAAAATAAATAAATAAAAAATAAATAATAAACCTTTACACATATGTTTACACATTTAATTTTGGTTAGGACTTCTATTTGCTTTTACAGCTGAATTCATATCATCTGAAATGTTACTTCGTGCTATATTCTTTTTATAAACACTTGTCCCGTATGTACCCTAGTAATCTAAAGATTCTTGTACTTTTTGGCTATTCTCACTCTCTCTTCAACCTATCGCAGTTCACTGCTGGACATAAGTCTCCTTAATTCTGCGCCAGATATTCCGATCTTCCGCTTTTCTCATACATTGTCGATACTTCGGGCCGGAGGACGTCATAAGCTAAGCTTGCCAAGACGCGGTTACCATTACAGCACTCGTCTGCTCCAGTGGCCTTGGTTCTGCGACATAAGTGACCAGTAATTTATCCTTACGTAGGTAATAATAATTGCTTAATATCCCACAAATTGTAATGAAAATAGGTATAGTTCATAATTGTTACATAGATCAAAACCACCTGTCTCTGAAGTCAAATGTTTGTCTTGGTTGGGAAATGGGAATTACTCCCATGTCTTATGGCTAGGTTACAGTCAATGGGATCACCCCCATTACATATATAAAACATACATTTATTATCGTAGCTGCTGCAAGGTTTCTCTTAAAAAGTTTCTTTCATCATTAAAGGGTTTTTTAAAACCAATTATTGCTCCAAAGCCCCAAAATGTATTAATTGTAGAGTAAATGTAGAGAAGAACAAGTTAAAAACTTTATAGATGAAATTTTTAGCTACATATTGCTCAAAGGTTAAATCAATGACAGAAAACAAAAAGGAATTCAGTAACGTCTTTACGATCTCAAAACTTCTTTTGTCTCCTATGTTTATAGCCCCTTAGCCCTAATGCGTTTCGACCCAACGTGTACTTTGGTGAGACAAAAGGTCATTAATTTCAGGTCTTAGTCTTGAAGTAAACTGGACGTTATCGCGGTGGAGTGCGAAACGCGGCAAATTGACGAGGGTCAGGGTTGTTTTGTACTTATGTTGTTCCATTAAATATTCTATGGTTTTAGCTTTGTTTTGTTTGTTTCGTTAGATCACATTTTAGCAACATTTTTGAATCATTCTTTAGAAAATCTATTAACATTGATCTGATTAAAAATAGGTTTGTATACAGAATCCACGGGCGGCAAATTACATAGCAATCTATTACAGCCAATTTACCTAAATCTGTTTAGAATCTTAATTTTGCCAAACGTGAAGATAACAAGTTAATATATAAAGTGAAAATGTAACCAAATGGTTAGATGAAAGTACCTTTATCTATTAAAGTACAAATATACCATTTTAATCAAATAGTACGTATGTGTCGCCTTTACAATGAACTGGTCCGTGATCATCCTGTTGTTGACATTTTTATTGGAAGGCCGAATGTATTCAGACATAGCTTATTGTCAATCTTAACTTTTGTGTAAAAATTTAACCTATCTTTATCAAATTGTTGTTTGCCTAGTTAGGACGCAATGTTCCTAGGTTATAGTTTAGCCCCTAAATTTGGCTATGTAATTTGGCTTTTTATGTTGACTGTAACCTGTTTTTGTGTCTTATAAAATAAATAAATTATCTATTAATTGAAGACTACTTTTTGTATATGCAAATCAGCGGCTCTCTAGAAGCTGTGAAAAAATAACTATGCTTTTAAAAAGACATACGGCACCCATTAAATCAAAATTAATGATGTAGGTATTTTCAATTGTCACTTTGGAAAAAGTATTTTGCATGCCAATCTGAAAAACATTAATCTAAAAAAAATTTGTCTTACTAAGGTCACTTTAAAAAGAGCTTGGTGTAAGCGTTTCAAAACGTATTTTTTTTATAGAGAGCATAAACCACTTGTTTACAAAGAACTACAATTTCGATAAGTGCTACTCGTAAATTTATTGCGTGATGTATTTACGATTGCTTTGTTCCCACACCATTTTTGTGTAAATAGAACAAATGACAAATTGTACCTTTTATATAGAGAAATATTGATTACCTACGCAGTTTAGATAACATAAAATATAACTTTAAGTAATAATAAATATGATAAAACACCGGATAAAGATATGGAAAAATAAATGTAGTAACTTAAAAGTGAACGAACGAATTGATAGAGCGATGGGTGTATCTTTGCTTGTTAGTCTTTTGGACTCGTCGGATTTTGATGAAATGTAGTATAGACTCAGCCTACACTTTGGATTAACATATGTCCTACTTTATACTTAATTGTTAATTTAAACGAATAAAACAGGATTTGATGCGTTGTTAAAACAAATAGCATCTTATTATTTATATATAATAAGTTCTTTCATGTGATAATAAATTGAATTTACACCCTTTTTCGTGTTGGGAAATAAAATCATCTTGTGTTGCAGAAAATATCCGAATAAATATATAATAAATAGCAAGATTGCAATTGAAACTACAGTTTTGATCCCAAAATTACTGTCACAAGCCATTGTGACTACGGCCCAAGGCTGCAATATTGAGACGCCCAAGCTTGCAAGGTTAAAATATTGTCTTCTTATTATGCGCCGTTTATGACTATGATCACAAATTATCTACAACTAGTAATACATGACTAACTTTGATATCATTTCTATTTGCTATTTCATATAAATAATTGTTTATGAGGCCATACAAAGGATGCCATTATAATAAGGAATTATGGGAAAGGGACAATTACACGTTTTCCGTAAAGCACCTACCCTGTTGTAAAAACTTGTTGAACATTCTGCTTCTTTTTTTGAGGAGGTTTAAGTCGTTTATGATCATTATAAAAAGCGCAAAGAAATGGAATTATTGTTGTGTCTATTCAATCTCTTTGTCAGCATAAAACACACACTCAAGAAATTACATTCATTATCCATGCTTGACTTATGAAATATACACAAAGTGCTGTGGTAATGAACATCTCGTTTCTGACGTTGTACATTTTTAACGCTAAAATATACATGTAGGCATTTGAAAGAATCCCATGGGCAGTAGGAACACATGGTGTTGCCCAAAGAAATGTGTTATAAACAAAGATGCGGTAACAAAAGATAAGAGAAAGAATTTTTCGTGTACTCTGAATTTTGACCTTTTTTTGTTAGTTATATTGTTTATTTGGTTGTACTAAATCCTATAATATGTATGTGTGTAGGTGCAAAAAGACTTTTCAATATGAAACTAGCCTACTGAATCTTTAAATTAACTTTTGTGTAAATTTTTAATATAAATATTTGAAGCAAATGTTTTTATTCATAAGACCTTTTGATATTACTTATAATATTGATTAGTCCATTGACTAAATAATATTTCAAGCAATATCTACAATAGTATTTCAAGTATATTTATTTCTTGTGTGTCTCAAGACTTTTTGAACATTTAACTAAATATTTTTACGTGTGAAAAGCTAATTTAAATCAACATTCCCTTGAAACCGAAACACATTGTTGCTGAAATCCTCTGTCTGTCTGTTAATAGAGGGAATCTTTGTCATAGCAGTTGAGCCATGATTGAAAGCAATTAGTTTGGGAT
This sequence comes from Leucinodes orbonalis, assembly GCA_019425675.1. Classification (NCBI taxonomy): domain Eukaryota; kingdom Metazoa; phylum Arthropoda; class Insecta; order Lepidoptera; family Crambidae; genus Leucinodes; species Leucinodes orbonalis. The sequence goes on along the minus strand of PQWD01002050.1, from coordinate 145,388 downwards.
CGTTTGGTATTGAGGGCGAGGCATTATATAAGATGTAGCGATTGCAGAGGAGCTGCTGAATTTAAAGTATCTATACTGCTATAATTCGCTGATACAACGTGGGAGGAGAAGGCTCAGAACCATTTATTCTTTGAAGTAGCCTAGTGTAGCAGTGGTCGAATAATATTGGTGAATAATATATAAAACACTTTTTTCATTACTAACATAATAGATTATATTTTAATTATGTAGTGAGACTAAAAACAACATTAAAATTAAAATATAACTAATTCAAATATATTTACAAAAAGCCTAGAAACATAAATAAATACAAAAAGATATTTTATTCATAGGGAAAACTCCCTATAAATAAAACATCTGATTGAGGTCGCCATCATGTGGAAAGGTGCCCAAGAGGCTGGTCACGTTGCCACGCTGAATTGCGAGGCTAATTCAATTCAACTCAATCTTCTTTTATAGCTTAGTAAGCCTTCATAGATGCGTTGTGGCGAACACAAAGGGTTATCTTATTTTATAAAATAATCTAAAGTGCGTCCCAGAGTAGGTCTTGGTTTGGTTGCGTGTTGAGCTACGTATCCTTAGTCCTTAGTGTCTACGTATCATGGTAACAACAAGCTCATTATATCTCCCGCTAATATAAAGGTATACTCGTAGTTAAGCTTTGGTATAGCTGTGTCCCTAGCTAAAAGATGATGACAGTCAAATTATTGGATACTGTAACTTCTTTTCTTCACAAGTAAGCAACTGCAATGTATTTCATTATTTTTAGGTGACAGTTGCCATTAACTAAAGGGTGGGCTGACTGTGGCGGGGTAAGAACTAAAGATGTGGTCAAGATATATTTTACGAGGCCCCATGGACGATGACACAAGAGGACTGATTTTATTGCGAGAAAAAAAAAACATAAAATGTAAACTTCTCATTGTAATTATTTTCTTTAAAAAATATGGTAGTTTAGGTTAGTATTTCCAGATAATTGCTAGCCATTTTTTTATTATTTATTGCTAGACTAGATGATGTCGCAAACGCAAATATAATTAGATATATTTGCGTTTGTGGGCCTTCTAGGCGCGAGGGCTTTTGGACCTTGAAGGCCATAGGCGATGGCCCACGCTCTCGCTGAATCTTAAGTTCGGCCGCGGTTGCGGCCACACCAATCTTGTTTCGTCTCCTCAAGCGAGGTATACGCTTTAATTGATACTCACAGACAACATTTGGTGTTGGTTCGTTAGCTATATCATACTAAAAGTATGATGTGTGTGTGTGTGTGTGTGGATCTTTAGCTTAAGCGGAATCCTCTTTCTTTTCGTACAGTTGAAGTGAGTCTGCAATGTCCTAATCAATCTGGAAAAATGCACAAAGTGACTTACATTACGTTTTTTTCCCACTGGATCCCGAATAAATACAATTACACTGTATTTATTTTTAATTAGTTATTTATATTCATGTTATTATAGAACGCTGCCGACTCATTGAGCTTCATATTAAAACATACATTCGATCCTGTGAATATTTAAAGCTATGTAATTAAATTTCAATTACATCTATTATCTATGCCATATAAATAAAATTGGAGTGTCTGTTTGTTATACTGAAATAACAATTATTTTCTTTATGCATATGAATATATATACGATACATATGCCAAAATAACAATTTAAAAAAAATGTGTGTCTGTCGGTCTGTCTGTTTTTTCCGGGTAATCTCTATAATGGCTGGATGGATTTGGACGGGACTTTTTGGTAGGTAGCTGATGTAATAAGGAAAATCATGACTTCTTCGTTTGAGAAAATACTTTTATTTTTAGAAAATAGAACAATGTTGTACCGCGCGACACTCAGTTCACATCGCGCGGGTTGTACGCTTTTTTAGGTTATTTTTTACTGTTGGAGCATAGTTTAACGCGGGTAACACCGTGGGGAACAGATAGTAAATAATAAAAACGAGTCCACGTTATAAATCTAACCATTACGTTCACATAAGACGAGAACGTTTCCAGATGAATGGCCAGCTGGCTTACGGAGGTTTCTCATGTTACAAAAGATGTCAGATAAGGTCCACGGCAGACTAATGGAGGCGGTATGTCACCGTCCAGGGATGTGTTCCGAATGTAGTAAACGCTGTGATAACAATGAATGATTTAAAATGCATTTTTCTGTGATATTAAATATCAGGGTTAAAAGGGATTTTTTGAAATAACGCATCAGTTTATTTATATGTGTTTTCACTAGGCGGTAGACTCGATACTGAGTCGTCTAGGTAGGTACTACCGCAGTGCCAGATATCGTCCCATAAAACAGGAGTTTTATGCAATTTTGTGTTTCGGGATGAAGCAATGTAGCTTGTGAAATTACTGGGTATAAGAGACCTAACATCTGTCGTCTCGGACATCGAGCGCAGTGCGGCATTGATAGAGAGTCATGGTTAGGCGTATCACTTACCATCAGGTGAGCGTCCAGACCGTCTTGTACACTTATAACAAAAAAAAACAACATTACAGCCTTAAATATTATTTTTTTATGTTAAAGAGAGCAAACGAGCCAGAGAGTCATCTGATAGAAAGTGATCATCTCCACCCACGAACAACGGAGACACCAGAAGTGTCACCGGTGCGTTGCTTGCCTCTCGGGAAGAATACGCTATTTTCATGAAGGTTCCAATATCTTATTTTCCAGGGAATACCGCTGCTGGGAGGTCGTTCCATAAAATCAGTATGCGTGGAAGAAAGTTGAACATAAATTGAACGGTTGTGGAACGACAACCATCAAGATGAAAAGGATAAAATTTCATATTATGGCGGGTAGTCCGATGATAGAAAGCAGCAGCAGGTATAAGATAAAACAATTATTTGGAACACTCCCCATTATATAAACGGTAAAAAACACAAAGACTTGCAACATCTCTGCGTAAGGCCAAGGACTTCCTCGGTGGGAAAGCTGATGATGATTGGACCACTGTGAAAGTTGTACCTACCTTGAATCATTACGTGTGTTGAAAGTTAGTGGGTTTTAAAGATGATGTATTATACTTTATTATGGATAACTAGCCTTTACCGTTTCTGTGCGAGGCATAAGCCTTACCACATAACATGCCATAAAAGTGGTAGAAACGTAACCCATCATGCATTTTCTACATCCTGATGTTACAAGTATTATCATAAGTGATCCATTTCGTAATTTCTTTACAGACGTTTTAAGTTTCATTTCACTCAATTTAAGTTGTAAGGCTTTCGTTAAAAATTGATATTATATTGTGTAATTTTTTATAATGTTAATGTTTTAGCTAGTTCTAGATCTTAAATGTATTTAGAAAGATCGATCAAAAGCATTAGTTTTAGTTTTAAATCTTTTGTTTAAAATATTTTTGAATTTTACTTTTGATAATCTTGCTGGCGCGGTGCCCAGATTTTTCTTTTTATTAAGGGAATTTTAGAAGATTAATTGGACCGTTGCATTCTCGCATTAAATCTGAGACCCGCAGGTACTTATAACATTTAACTGAGACGTTATAAAGGTTTTCGATTTGGTAGTATTGGTGCATTTAGTGTTGGCCTGGTTATACTTGTAGTTTTTGGTCAACGGTTCAAGTTTATCTCTGGTCAAACATTTGTATGGAAATATTCTGGAACAACAATTTGTGTAAAAATATCCTGGAACTACAATTTGTCCTTGAAAATAGAAATATAACGTTTTTTATGCTACCAAAATGGTAAGTAAGTTTATGCAATATTATTAGCTAAACCAATATCAAAACTTTACTGATGGTAATTGCCCGTTATTTATGACGGTGATTTTAACTAGTTTTTAACTCTAAAAAATAATCTTTAATGCCTTATGTGTCATAGACATTTACATACAGTAGAAAGCTGATTATCTGAATTAATTGGGACCGGAGTCGATTCGGATAATCGAAAATTCGGATAACCGAACACTGACTTCATTAAGTTTAACAAACACAGTTCTACAATAAAGCTCACTTGAACATCTCGATCAGATAAAGTTGCAACCCCACCAGGCCTTATCAAAAATACAAAGTGTAAAAATTCACAATGATAATATAGGCATAGGACCGATTCGGATAATTGGCGATTCGGTTAATCGGCGTTCCACTGTACCTCAATTCTCGTTTTCAGATCACGTTACATAATTCTGTTCTTAATGCCATAAAGAAATGAAAACATAAGTTTTTCTAGTTTGAAATAAGGAATTTGTTCTTGGTAATATTTAAACATACTTTTTTTCTTCCAGAATCACAGCTGTACCGAAAGCCACTGGGAAAGTGATTCAAATGTTTCCTTTAACTGAGCTTGTTCTTTGGAAATTCAGAAAAATGTCAACGGTATTATTTTTACCAATAAAATGTGATTGCTTTTATTCCTTTAAACCTTTACGTAAGCTTTGACTTTGGCAATGTTCTTGTTCTATTCAATATTTGATGTTTGTTCCTTTTTTGTTTGTACATGCATTGTCATCTTCATAAGCAAATGTTATTAAAATTCTGCTTGAATGATTGCAATGTCATGTTCTTGATAATAATTCCATACAAAATATATAACTTTCTTATCGTAATATTCTTAAAGAGACGTGAACAATTTGTTTCTTTATTGAAGGACATTTTAGAGAGAGTCCATGCAACGCTAAAGCTTCTAGAGATGTTATGTGGCGTCGTGAAAATGCCCGCACACTGTGGGTACGCCATTTTATTTGATAGTTGCACATTCCCCCACTTATTTGAGTCCTAGCTATCAACGCGGGCCATAATGTTTTAACGATCTCAGTGCAAAATGACTCTGTAACTAAGTGTTCATTTCCATCAAAGCGTTGAAGAGTAGAATACTTTTTAGATAAAAGAGACTTTATGACGGCTCGATGGTGTGCTAAGTGCTTTTGGTTGATGATCGCACAAGTCAAGTTATCGCTATGGACAGTCGGAGGATGGGTGGAAAAAAGTATTTAGAGTCTGTGATTCGACAGGCACATTAAGATTTTGGTCCCGGTTACTATTTTACTAGTCGGTAACACCCATAAATTCTCGCAGCGTCCGCGTGATGTATTACAGCCGGAATAACCCTTAGCCATATTGATGCTTTGGGACGTTATAGACTGATGATGATAAGAGACTTAAATTGGGTTAAGTATTCCATTTATTTATATAAATGTTACATATATAAAAGCCTATATTACGGCGCGAAGTTGTTCTCATTTACAAAATACGAAGCCCATCTTTGTTGGTTTAACCGTTCGTGACCGACATAGAAAGTAAGACGTTTGTTGTGTTGGCAACTTCACATTGCTACTTCGGGAAATAATAACAAATGTTTGACGAGCGAGTTTGTTTGGTTGTGCGTGGCTTCGGAACGAGCTCAGTTATTGGCTCTCACTTGGCACAAATTGCTTTTATGGGTAAGACGTAATTAAATAGTTTCGAAAAGGTAGAGCCGTATGGTAGAAGTAGGATCTTCGCCTTGACTATACGTGCCATGCCATGCCATGTCAAGTGTTATCCCATGCTTGATATCATTATCTGCGGTAAGTAAGACATGCCTTATTTAATTTCACAAAAATACCATTTATTGTTCAACTTATTTTGATTAGGGAGGTACATAGTTTGATTACACAATTGATCCTGTAGTAATGTATTAATTAATTATTAATTCAAACAAAATTTGCGGTCCATCGAGACCGCATATTGGATTTGGAAAAGTATTCGCGCTGTCTGATTATTTTTTTGTCCTAATAGCTCTTATTACTAGCCTGGCAATTTAACGCTAAATGGTGAGCAGATTACTATCTGCTCACCATTCAAAATATTGACTGTACTACTGTACAGTCAATATTTTGAATGGTGACAAAATATACACACCTCGGACGGATTTTAAAGTTTCCCAAAAATACATAAGAGGAATCAGTACAGACTTTATTTGAAGGAATTAATTAATAAAGACAATTTATTTACGTAGGTTTGTTTTTGCAATATAAAAATAATCAAATCTTTATCTAATTCATTAAGATTTAAGAAGTTTAAGCACTTCCTTTAGTTGAGGTATTGCTAAAAAAAATAACGCATTCAATACGGAATATATTAATTTTGTGGTGTATAAAAACCTTGTCGTGACGTGAAACAAAGAAAGAATTATTTCAAGTACAGAAAATCACTTAAACAATAAGTGAAAGAGCTTTCGAAAGCTTGTTGTTTACTGAGAGAAAATATCGTAATCTCAAGACATTGTACGCTCTGGGTATTCCCGGGTGCAGATATCGGTGTAAATGACAGCTGCTCCGAAGATCGAATTTCTATTGTGGTTTGTTTTTTTAGGCACAAAGGAAAATGTGCCTTGCCAAAGTATTTTTGCGCAATGCCGCTTTGAAGTTCAATGTTGTCTAGAATTGTTTTTAGTATACTGAAATCACTGTTCTTATAAGCTATACATTCACACCTTTTTTGTTATAAATTCAAACTCTTTTGTTTCATAAAATGATATTAATTATTTGTAGTTATGATAAAGTCTATGCCTTGATAAATTTCTTGAAAATTTATTCTTGACGTTCTGAATATCACAGTTGGTTAGAGTACTCACCCGAATAATAAAAAAAATCAAAATCAAAAATATTTATTTATAACTAAAGTCACATTTACAATTAAGGGTATTGATCTCATCCTGTTAAGCTTTTAAACCTTGTATTAGGATGAGACCGCTCTTCTAATAATAGCATAAGTGATACTTGCACTTAGAGGGTAACTTTAAATATTATAGTAAATAAATAAATAAATGATAGAGTACATAAGTTTGTAGCTTGTGGTATATAATTAAATAATTGTCTGTTATATAGATAAATATTCAAATTAAATATAATAAATAAATATTTAAATAAGTCAGTTTAATATTTTATTTGTGCAAAGAGGCGATGTGTTGCCATTATGTGTTACGTCTTAATAAAATTTCGGTATGCTCATAATCGAGTGCTTTCAGCCAGGAAGTAACTTTTTTTACATTCGAAGTAGTGAACTCTGTAGAACAATGAAAGAACGTGGCTTCGGATTCGTGGCTTTAACGAGATTACTAAATCAAATTTATTTGATACAGTTTAACATTTAATGCGTAACTACAAAAATATAAATTCTATCCTATATTCATTTATTACAAGTTGGTGGCATTGTAACTGCTCAAAAGTTATCGCGGAGTAATAGAAATTGTTATAGGGACCATTGTTCTCAGCGAGTCCTTGACCACGTAAGTACGAAAAGAAATATTCTCAGTTTTTTCCACCAAAATTTAATAACATTAACAATATGCCAGATTCGAGGCGACCTAAATGAAATTATAAATGCTAGTCGTATTATTTTCGCCTAAGTGTTTTGTCTTGTGGACAAAAGGAAATGTAAAAGGTAATATGGAAATATAATGCTACAGTTGTTTGTTTAATTATCTTAGTGGAAACTATTGGTTTGATATTTTTTTATTGAAACTTGGTTCAAGTTCAAGGTATAATTATTTGCATATTTTCCTTTCATACTAAAATTAATGTCGGTAAATAATTTTAAAAATTAGGTACCTTTATCTTTATTAAATTGAAAATAACTTGTAAATAACTCTAAGTTTTTATGGACTATATGATTCGTTAAAAAGTGTAACTAACAGTTAGTTTCGTAAATATTTATATTTTTTTTTAATATACTTTATCAAAAACAATTACCTACATATTTGATAAAAAATATTTTATTATAAAAGTCAATTGTTTTCCCTTATGTAGAACTCCGATGAGCTCATTTAAAAATTAACTGGCGTTGACTTAAGTTATTTATTGTGGGTCTATTTTTGTTTTTTGATCTCTGTTTTTGAAATAATGTGAAATCGTCCGATTTACATTGGCGTTGTCCGTAACAAGATTGCTTCAGAAAATTATGGACGTTATGAAATCACTCCGGGTGTGTTTTTGTACGTTCCAATATTGAATGTAATTTTCTTAGACAGTATGAGAAACGACTGTGCTTGGAGTGGGAGAACATTGTATTTTCGTTTCTTAGTTTTTCTTTCGATGTATTGAATCATTTACTACACGAAGTCTTGTGTTGATATATTGGATTTGATCGGTATACCATTTGTTTTTTCTTGGATTATACAGTCAGGGTTTAAAGGGAAGTATTTATGTCATTAAAAAAAGGGGAGTTCCAATTTATAACGTCGGCAACACATTTCAATACCCTCTGGTATTACAAAGGTACCTACGTGTGCGGCCGATTTATTTACCATCAGATGAGCTTTTTTGCCTCCGATAGCATTATTAAAAATTTTCGTAATACAACGAAAGCTCAGTGGTGCTCAGTGGTGTGGACTGTCGCCTTCCTACCGGGAGGGCTGAGGTTCAAATCCCGACACGTACCAATGTATTTTCGAATTTTCGAAAAATATATGTACGTTATCCGACGCTCTACGGTGAAGAAAACATCGTGAGGAAACCTTCATCACCCTGCGAAGAGATTCGAAGGTTGTGTTGAAGTCGTCCATCCGCACTGGGCCCGCGTGGACGACTAAGGCGTAATCACCCTATACGGTAGGCTCGTGCCCTCTGGGGGACGTTTAATGGCTGATTGATGATGAACGAAAGCTCGTTGCGGTTAGTTAGCGATGCCAGAAACATTATTATAGGAGTATTGATGACTTATAATTGGGTTCATTTGATTGGAATAATCTCATTGTTACTACAAATTTGTAGTCAATTTTACACATAGCGCTCTCATAAATACATTTAATGTAGCTCTTATATTTACCACTACATGTGCCTCGCGGTGTTACCCGCGGTATAAATGTAATCTAAAATCGTTTCATTAAGTCACGTTAGAGCGCTAAGCTCACGCAACGCGTGGTGCCCGCGGTCAACATTACTATATTTTGAATAATAAAAGAAAGAAAGAAAGAAAAAAATCTTATTCAATAAATCTGTTACAGATACTTTTGAATCGTCAATTGTTATTATTATCGTATTTTTGTGACTCTACACCGGTTCTGAATAAGTATGATCTTCGAGAAGAGCCGGCAAGAAACTCGAGTTACTCTTTTAATCTTTTTATATCAGTGGTTACATTTTTGTCATTACCTCCAAAAAGCTTTACAATAATTTATTACAAAGATTTGTAACTGAACACAAGTGCAAGACCACACATCTTATCCGATAAATATTCTTCTATTGTATAGTAACCTTTTTTCATGAGGGTTTTTTTAATCTTAATTAAACTGGTGAAAGGCAATTCGGCAAGATTTTGTGGTATTTTATTAAAGAATGTTATGCCTCTTCCAACAAATGATTTTCCTACTTTACTTAGTCTAAGTTGGACAGCAAGTTTGTTTTTGCTCCTGTATTATAGTTATGTACGTCACAATTTTTTTCAAACAAATAGGTTTTTCGAAAATAAAAAAGCCGTTTTTACTTATTCCATTAGCTACCCGCTTAAAAAATCGTTCTTTATCGTTCAAATCTGTACAGCTATTTCAGAAATTAACCGGAACAAACAGACAGAGAAAAATTTAAATAAAAGCTATTTTCGTGTAGGTATCTTTATTCATAATGCATAATTAGAAACGGTTAATTCAGTATTTTTATATTGTACGGACACTCCAATTGCATTTATTTATGTAGTATATAATAAATATCACGTACACAGTTTGTGCTCGGTGTTCATTATTTATTCGGCATGGCTCAGTTCAATACAGCAAGGCGCTCATTCACACAGCATAATGGAGTAGCAGAGGCATTATTGGAAACCGACAATGCGGCTTCGTTGGAACCGTATTGACGGCGCACAATATTAAGCTCAGTTCGAGAGATTTGATTTGATGGAGAGATACTTATTGGACGACCCGGCTTAGGATGCGAGTTTTCCGCACAGCTTTTCTGAAGAAAGCAGTACAATCCGAGATCACACCTTGATACACTATTGGGATAAAAACACAAAACTATGCGTCACAGTTGGCCGTAGATGCCGTCACAGCTTCATTGGGCGAGCGCAGATGGCCCTCAGCTTCAAAATTTCACACAACGAGCCTAGAGGCCAAGTGGGACACGAACCTCAGCTCAGGGAGTTTCATAAGGACTATACCTCGATTTGTTAATAATGGTTCGGCAGATGGAAGAAGGGTTTTCCATTCAGCTATTCCCATTGTCGAATTATCTATTTTAACCTAAGCAAAATGTTACATTTCACGTTTAATAGGCACCCAAAGGCACATGTAACAACAAAACACCTACGAATGCGTTGTTAAAAATGTGTTTTACTATTAGCTATTTAAAAAAGAGTTCCTACACCATATTGTGTAACGATTTCGCAGTTTTACATTATTTATTCATATTCATATTCATTTATTGCGTATGTTGGTTAACAATGGTCTTAATATTAGTACAGGTTTTCAACATGACCCTGTCAGGGCATTGCAACATTTGTTAGGTATTTAAAACTAAAGCTACAGTTTAAGAGCGCCGTATACGTTTAGCATTAAATATAATATATATAATATATTTATCTTATGTAATCATTTTATTTCTTGCGTAAAATTGGCATTTTATCTCTTGAGTTAGTTTTTTGGTCTGAGAAAATTAGTGTAAAAATTATTATTGTGTTTACAGTAAGTGTTTTCACTCACTATTCACAATGTATTTATTTATCTGTGGTAAATGATGCTGGTGTAGAAAACATTTTTTTCCGTGTGTTTTTAAGCAAATATTGTTCTACAATGGTTTTTTACCCAAATGAAAAAAATGTGAGAGGAAGAGGAAAAAGCATATTAAAGGCGAAAAGTGCGAAAGCATGGTTCTCCCACACTTAAAAAAAGTTAAGTGTCTTCAAATCTTATTTGGTGGAGTCGTAAAAGCTTTATGCGAGCAACAAACGTTCTATGGACACAATCTCAACTTTACGATGTGTAGTTAAAATTTGTCTGGTTTAAGCTTTAAATCCCGTTATCTTGTATAAATTTCAAAGCCTTGAATTAGGATTAGTGACTATTGCTGATCAATATTTGATTGTACTTACCTTCCAAAATAACTACCTAGAAAAATGCCTAAAAGCTTTATGTTTTTAGGTATTATTAATGGATGTATTATTATATACCTGTGTTAGTCATAGCTTAATGAAAATCAAAACAAATATTAATTACTTGACTAGAGACTGAAATGCTTTACTTTGAATACTCTAAAGGCGGTGAAGTGTTATTATCTTTTAAGTTAGAATGCATTAAAAGTAGTATCACGTGACAGTTATTCATAATCTACCTTTTAATGTACCCGCGGCAAGGCTACGGTTATTAGTAGTTGTATATAATCCGTCACAACAAGGCAATAAATAAAAAGTATAGCAGTGCAAAACCTTAACAGAGTATAGATACGCGTTGTTATTTATAAATATATGGGAGTACACGTGATTATATCACTTATACACATATATGAAAGAGCTTTACAGAAATAAAATCTGTTAAAAAGGGTTCACGAATTGCGCGGCATCACTTTGACTTTATCTCCGATATATTTTTTTCACCATAAATTCGAATCCCAATGTAGTTGCCGTCCAAACTTTTGCTCCAAGAGGCGATAAATAAATGAAAAACTAAGTTTCCTCAATGATGTAAAAAAGTATAGATTCGTGATATGCTCATAAGACTATCGAAGAAAGTGTTCCGAATGCAGTGACAGCACACATACACATATTTCGAATTTTGAACACATTTACCTAAACAAAAGAGTACAAACTGTACTTTCTTCAGCGGTTCGTTTTTGAGGCACGGATGGCGTATCTACCTTTATAATACAGAATATCATTGGTTTTCCCTACGAAAATAGGCAGTTTGATTGGTGTCTTTAAACAATAAATGGTTGCCATGTTTATTCAATACGGGATATCGACTATAAACAATACTGGATGCTGATAAATTTGTCAGTCACTTTTTAATACATTCGATCACAAAAAAATATGGATTCTGTTTTAATATCATGGGGCAGATTTTTTTTTTAATAATCTGCGTTCATTTATTATCACTTAGGGTAATGTACCTCAAAGATCAGTTTATTAATAAATATTCTTGATCTGATTTAAAAAGTATAGTTTACTTAATTGAACTGCATTTTATATTCCTTTAATCATTTTTCTTTTTTACTAGTTACATTTTACGTGTATATTTATTTTGAAGTAAACTACTTCTATATTTATTGGTTTTCTAAATTTTATAAAAATTAGTCTGTATCAAATAACATGTATTCATGTTAGCATAAAAGCTCGTTCACTGTAAAGATAAATTCTGAACCAGTTATTTTGTAACGAATAGCCATTCAAACGAATTCTATGCAACGACTTTTTTGCGCTTAGGCACTGAACTACAAATTCTATGTTACAGAATAACATACTCGTGCAAGTATATTACCTACACCTTAAATATTTTATTCAAGTGTTCCAAATACCGCAACAAATGAAAGAACATCTGAGTAATCTCCTCTCTGCCTAAAAATAAATGGTGTTTGGAACTTCTACAGTTTTCGATATTAATTACCAAAAGCATCGGGTATAATGCGCTATCAAAATGATAAGTATTAATACAACTGATTACTAATTAATGGATCTGTTGCCACAAAGCGAGCACATTCCACTAATACCCAGCTGCCGCTTATAAATTGATCTATTATTAAAATCGGAGAGCGGGGAAGTTTACCTTTATTTCTCGGAACCGGGATTTTCGTTACCTAGGCACTGATATTAAGGACGGATGAAGTTAAAATTTACCTATGTCTTTTATACTTTGGGAATATGTAATAATAAGAGGTTTCATAAGGTTTTTGACTATTTCGCTTTGTCAATTATCGTATTAAAAAGCTCTTCTACAAGCTCCAAAATCCTATTCAATAAAAATGTAAGCAACCCCTTATGGTTAAAATACGGTACCCGCTAGTAAAATTGTCCTCGTTCACTCGTGCCGTTTCGTATTTAGCAAATTCACGCATGAAATATAGGGTTCCTTATTTGATAGAATAAAAATGCGAAGCGCCACTATTAGTATTGAGATTTCGAATTAAATTTTCCACGGCCAAGTTTGCGGAGTAAGAGTTAAATTAACCGGCGTATTATGCACGAAAGAAGGAAAATAGAGGTGTTATGCTTTGTTCAATATGTACCTTGTGCAGTAGTGATAAAGAGCACATTTGACTACCAAATGTAGGCTGATTACGCGGTTGACAGAAGCGCGAGCGCCGGGAAAATTCTCAGCGGGAAAACTCGAGGATACACGGTAAAGACTTTGCTTAGGGAACGAATGTTCTCAGTGCTAGCCAGAAATACGAATATCACAAGGATAATGATATTGTATTATTAATTACATAAAACATTATTATTATGACAACAACCGTTGTAATTGAGACTGAATGTCCCATCAAATGTAATAAATATAAGGCAATTTTATATTCTATGTATTTTATTTATATCTTGTTTATAAGGGAATTCGATTCAAGATAATTATAACGAACTTACTTTCTTTGGAAATTTGACTTTCCTTTAAAGCAATCTTCATTTCATAAATATTTTGCTCCTAGCAGTTTAAATTCATCCAAATTTGCACAACGAAGTTGCGTAGTGTAATTTTGAACTTTGTCATTTAATTCTAAGCCTTAGAGACTCACAAATATTCCGTAAGTTGTGGAGCATTTAAGATTTAGCAACAAACTTGTTGGCAATTTAAGATCGTGCGATATTCTTTGTTGAACTTGCATCAGTCTCAAAAGCCATTTAAGTTGCTGTGGAGTTTTTATCTCAGTTACAAGTAGTAAGAGTTGAGAACACCGCACCTGATCCGCGATCTGATTTATGGTCAAAGTTTTTTTTGTTTCGCATGTGAATTAGGTAGCTTGCCCAATTCTTTCGGAGGCTTGTCGAATTTGATCAATTTTGAATTAGGAAGTATAAACGGTTTTGTAAAATACTCGTAGCTGAATACTTAAAAAAAGTACTTCACTCCGAATTTAGTTACTCGAGTGTGCATTTAATGCCGGCTTTTGCACTAGTCCCTTTAATTAATTCCCGTCATTAATGAGCGTAGGAACCAGTCACTTGAACTTTCTACAAATACTTCTTTCTTTCTGAATTGCATTTACTTTTTACGAATCGTAGGTCGACCCCCAACCAGATAGACAGATAACCTGTTTAAGGTGGTAGCAGGTGGATGTCAATTGCTAGGGATCCATCTGCGTGGAAAGCTTTAGTGGAGGCCTTCGTTCAGCAGTGGACATACTGAGCTGTAATGATGATGATGAATTGCTTTTTATGGGTCTTCTCTTTCTTATAGAGTGGGTTGTCAGATTTAAGAAAACTAACATCTATCATCTCGAGTGAAGAGCGCAGGGCAGTGTTGACGGAAATGAATTCCTACCTACTGTTATTAATTAAGAGCGCCGGTGGCTCAATCATGTGAACTGTCGCCTTCCTACCGGGAGGGCTGAGGTTCAAATCCCGACACGTACCAATGTGTTTTAGAATTTTCGAAAAAATAAGTACGTTATCCGACGCTCTTACGGTGAAGGAAAACATCATGAAAGCCTACGAAAGGATTCGAAGGTTGTGTGGGAAGTCGTCCAATCCGCACTGGGCCCGCGTGGACGACTAAGGCCTAATCACCCTATACGGGTAGGTTCGTGCCCCTCGGTGGGGACGTTTAATGAGCTGATGATGATGATGTTATTAATTACCTTCAACACTGCATCTGTCATGGTCAGAAGTATGACTTACCACCAGGGCGCCTACTGACCGTACCCGTTCACTTATGACATAAAAAAGTCAGCCACGAACATGCCTAGATCTTCGATCATTGCTTATTTCATTTGCAAGTAACCCTTACGTTTTCGTTTCCACATTCATTAGGGTTCGATGAATACATATAACGCCCTTCGTATGCCAACATCAAAGTTAACGAGGGAAACTGAAATACCCTTGCATCAAACAGAAACATGTGGATTAAATGTGGGAAATTTCGCATCATTTGCAAGGACCACGGACATGAAGTTTAACGCTTTAATTTTATTTGACGGTCCTTGTGATGGTTGAGACGTCGGCTACACCAAAGGTACCAGGTTCGATCTCCGCACAGTACACATGTTGTGGCATAAACATGTTTGTTGTATCGTCGGGTGTTTCTTTATGAAATAGGGTAAAAAATATCGCATAAACATTATCCGATGTTTACATAAGTACTACAAGCTCCTCGCTTTATTGGGACTACTTGGTATTTTTGTTATTATAACATTTAATCATCATCAGCTCATTAGACGTCCCCACCGAGGGGCACGAGCCTACCGTATAGGGTGATTAGGCCTTAGTCGTCCACGCGGGCCCAGTGCGTGTTGGACGACTTCACACACAACCTTCGAGTCTCTTCGCAGGCGTGCATGAAGGTTCCTCACGATTTTTTTCCGTCACATATATTTTCGAAAATACATTGGTACGTGTCGGGATTTGAACCTCAGCCCTCCCGGTAGGAAGGCGACAGTCCACACCACTGAGCCACCGACGCTCTATATATAACATTTAATGCTTGAATAAACTTTTTATCTTTTTAATCTTTTAAAATTAATTTAAGAGTTTATGCGTACATTTTAAACGTAAATCTGGTTTTTAATAAGGATCCACTGAGGTCGTATAGTCACTACTGAATAGAATACAATTACTGTCATTACGTGTACTCTTCGCGAGGGTAAGTTATGACCCGGCTTAGGAACAAAACATTAACAAGAGATCGAGTCTTTACTCGATCGCGCCTCATTCAATCTACCTTTTCAAAGGTACAAAACCTTTTAATATCTTGAAGAAGGTTCTAAGTTCTTTAGTGGATTGTCAAGGGCTGTTAGAGTTAGAAATACTATAGATACAGTAAGCGTTAGTTGTTCAGCAGAATGTTGGTACTACTTACAATATGGGCTATAGTGTCTCCTCCGAAGTAACGAATATCCTCGGTATCACTTAGCATCAAGTGAAAAACCGTTTCTCGTTTGCCTACCAAGAAATAAAAAAATCTTTGTGATTTTTATCCGCCTATCTGAATGTCAAATTTTGGCGGTATCGAGCTTAAATAAATATATGCACACAGCGCCATCTAGTTCCAAACTAAGCATTTAGTACTTATATACATATATATGTTTTGTAAATACATACATATTATACATAGAAAACATTTAGACCAATACAAACAGACATGTTCATTCACATAAATGGTTTTACTGCCCGGGGATCGAACCCGGAACCCTTGGTGAAAGAGCCGATGTCTCAACCATTACACCACATGGGTCGTCAAAATTGCGGCTTCTAAGCTTGCTATATCTATGGTTTCTCGCACACGATTTGTGCGGGTAATGCGGTGATTGCGTGCGGAAAACGTATTTCTTGCTGATTGTTTACTTTATGTAAGGTGGGATTTAACTTGAGCAGTAACATATAAATAGGTGCTATTTGGTAGTGATTATTTGCGTGTCTGTATCACATATTTTTTACTTAGATTGTTTGGTAGATACAGTTCAGGGTTCGGATTTTGTTTTTTACCTCTTATTATTTACCTTAGCCTCATCTATTTTTTTCGTTTTAAAACAGTTAAATAGCAAGTTATAAAGGTGAAGCTGTGTTACGGAAGAGGCATGTGGAGGAGTAACTAGATACTCTAAGCATTTTTACTGCACAAATATCAACAATCTACCTATACTAAAGATCACTGGTACATTATGGAAAAATTAGCGACAGTGAAAAATGTTCGAAACATAGTTAACACTGTTTCAATTTTCCACAAAAGAACAAAGTTATATTGTATAACATAAAATAAACAGCTGAATTTCAAACTACAATATAACTGCCTCATTAAGTTTGACTTACTTTTCATTTCGCAGGTAAAAGTAGGTTTAATTGGCTGCCTCTTCTCCAAGATAAATAAACAAGTCTTCCAGGGATTCATTATTCAAACGGAATGGATGCTTTGAAAGTAGGTGAAACTTCTGACGGCTGTGAAAGACAAAAGCCAATTTTGTGTTGTCTCAGTCTGTGCTCCTTTCATTGAAGTCGCTAACTTTAAAGAGGCTTCATTAATACTCCCATAAAGTCATTGCCGTCACTAATCACTATCCTTGATTGGTGAAAATAAAAGGTAAGTTCATGTCATATATTTAATAGAATCATTTTAGAATCAATTTTTCTTTTTCTTTATTTTTTTTCTTATTCTTGTATACAATGCACTAGCGTAATATATTGTTGGATATTACGCTGACACATGTAACTTATTCGGCAAATTACGTCATGTTCTAACGTCAACGATTCCGCAATACTTAAAGACAAAAGTCTTTGAGCAATGCGTCCTACCCGTGCTGACATACGCAGCTGAGACATGGACACTGACTGCGGGATTGGTTCACAAGTTTAAAGTCACTCAACGTGCAATAGAGCGAGCTATGCTCGGGAGAACTAAAGTTACCGATATACTCGTAGCGCACCGGATCAGCAAGTTGAAGTGGCAGTAGGCTGGTCACGTGTGTCGCCGAACCGATGGTCGTTGAAGCAGACGAGTTCTGGAGTAGAGACCGCGTCTTGGCAAGTGTAGTGTAGGGCGCCCTACGGCCCGATGGATTGACGACTTGCGAAAGTTCGCTGGTGGAGGCTGGATATCTGGCGCAAAATAAGGGACAACTATGTCCAGCAGTAGATTGCCATAGGTTGAATAGATAGATGTAACTTACAAGGTATTGTACATAAATGTTAAGAGGTTTTATGTAATGAAGATGAATGAAGAAAGTAAATACCTGCGTAGATGCAGATGTAATCACATTTTCCCTAACAACTGCCCTGTATCCTTAAACCCAAAACGAAATCTGTTAGATTTCTTTAGATAAGGGTTAGAATTTTTATTCTTGTGAAACACAGAAGTGTAAAATACTCTTATTTTACGGGACGACATCTGGCACAGCGGTACCTACCTAGATTACTCAGCTTATAGCCTAACATAGTAAGATGGTATTTACCTAACATTAAGTTATAATCTGTGAATCTGTTTAACTCGTAAAATGTATTATTATAATACAGTGTGTGACATTTGTAAAATAATACAGGGTTTTAAAGTCATGGTTAAAATCTATGATTTAATTAAGCTTTCAAAAGACTTAACTGCCGTCAAATGTAAAACAAAAAGATTCCACTTAATTATAGGAAACAACGAATTTTGTTTCGTGGGTACTGTGGTCTATTTATTAATCGGACTAAAAACCCTCGTTTTAAAATACATACNACTGCCCTGTATCCTTAAACCCAAAACGAAAGCTGTTAGATTTCTTTAGATAAGGGTTAGAATTTTTATTCTTGTGAAACACAGAAGTGTAAAATACTCTTATTTCACGGGACGACATCTGGCACAGCGGTACCTACCTAGATTACTCAGCTTATAGCCTAACATAGTAAGATTTACCTAACATTAAGTTAGAATCTGTGAATCTGTTTAACTCGTAAAAATGTATTATTATAATAGTAGTATGTGACATTTGTAAAATAATACGGCTGTTTTAAAGTCATGGTCAAAATCTATGATTTAATTAAAGCTTTCAAAAGGCTTAACTGCCGTCAAAATGTAAAACAAAAAGATTCCACTAAATTATAGGAACAACGAATTTTGTTTCGGTGGGTACTGTGGTTCTATTTATTAATCGGGACTAAAACGTATATATTTTAAAAACGAGGGGTTTTTAAAATACATACGTTACAATCTAGGGGTACATTGTGCTGACAAGGTTTTTGGAGCTTTTTAGTAAGCTCGAACGCCATGTACGTGGTGCAGTACGTTAACAGCGCGTTAAGGGTAATTAATCCACTTACTCTTTGTGAGGACATCAAACGAAGGCGTGTCCTCTTTAGTAATCGCGCAGTGAACCTAACTCCGACTTTGGTTAACCCAGTTTTGATGATTTTGTAGACAAGAGTTGAGTTACAAAGTTCTACAAACTTTGTAACACTTTGAGGTTATAACAAATCTATGAAATATATAGCTTAACACATAATTTCATTGAAGAATTTTGTCAAAATGATAAACACTTTTTATTAATAATAAATTAAATATATCCGATGGCGAGATCAGGATGTAAAATATCAATAACATATGGCTCAAATCCCTTGACTATGTCAAAACTGAAGAAATTTTAATGGTGGTCTCCTAAACACTATGTCCATTATGCATCATTTGTCACATGATATACAACACAAACAAACACACATTCACACACACACACGCACTCACGCACATATACACTCACACACACACAAATACACGCACATACACACAAACACACGCACACACTTAAATTTAAACTTATAATTGTAAGCTTATTCATTAATTATCACTGGTCCGGTGTAGGAGAGGCTGGTAATCTGTCATACAGGTCTCCTAGTGCAGATACCAGTCTCTCACATAGTTCAAACTTTTGTAATAGGTAAAGCTTAATCTTGTACAATTCAACTGTGTGGGAGAACAAATAAAGATATTTTATTATTATTTGTTATTATTACTACTTTTATTGATACATTTGGAAAGATTCTCTTTAGACCTAGGCGCAGTTTATAAACCAGAGAGAACAAATAACTCTGATTTCCTAGAATACAAGAAAAGAGTTCTAGTATTTGGAGATTTTAACTATAATCTCAAAAGAAGTCAACTGACCACAAAACAAAAAGAATGCTAAAAGAAAACGGATTAATTTTACTTAATAAAATAGATTCCAAACACTCCAAAAGACACTTCAAACTCTCACACAATTCTTGATCATGTCCGCTCAAATATAAAAAACAATACATACCATATGGCTATATTAGAGTCACCTATGTCTGACCATAAGTATATATATCTTGAGATCCAAAAACTGAAACCAGAAAAGAAGGAGTTGGCATCAAAAGATTTTCTACTATAAATGACGACTATGAGATGCTCGAAAACGAATTTCTCAATGCCATAGATAGGAGTAGGATAGAAAAGACAAAAATAATGAACGCTCCCAAATTGGACTGGATAAATAAGGATGTATTATTATCCATTAAAAGGAGAAATCGGCTAGGATATGAATACGTTAGAGCACCACTTGTAGAAGAATTAAAGGATATAAAAGAATAGAAAAAAGTAAATGAAAACATTCAGACTGCAAAAGCTGCTTATTTTAAGAAATTATTTAATGACTTTACAAACAAGCCGCAAAAATTTGGAAATTAATAAATAATATAAACAATAACAAAGTGAAAAACAGCCTTGCCCCGGCCCAACTTGTTATAACTTCTGGGACAATAACGAATCTCAAGGAGATATGTGAGTACTTTAACTCCTTCTTCGCCGACATAGGTTCTACTTTAGCCAATAAAATACCTCCCAATACCGTCAAGCAAACGCAAATTCCGAAATAGATGCTACATCAACACTTCAACCTGAACTAGTGACTTTTACTCCAGTGACGGTTGACGACGTCTGTAAAGTTATCGAGGAACTAAATTCAAACACAAGTAGTGGTCTGGATCGTGTAAGTTGTAAAGTTATTAAAAGTGTTAAAAATATTATCGCAGGCAACATGAGAGGACGGTATGCGTTTTGATATATTTTGCATTACTAAATTAGAGGTGCCGTTATTCGAAATCGCGTGCTAGCGTGCATTCGTTGTTAAGTAATTCGTAATGATGAACTTACGTTGTTGTGTAATCCGTTGTTACAATTTTCGAAGTCACGTATCGCATCCCTTGACTGTCTTGAAGCACACGTTAAATTCTTATTCTGGGTTATTGAAAGTTTTCATTGATTGGTCACGTTTCTGATAAATCTACAGCTTTGTATTGTATTGTAATCCTTTCCCGTAAATAATCAGTCTATCCCCGGATCGCTCACATAAAGGAATCCCACTCAATCCTATTGCGGAGCGATTGTCAGTGCCCGAATGGGTTTTACTGAGGACATAACAAATGGCCGTCGCAAGACAAAAGCTTCCTAACAAAAAAGATAATGGGCCCTATTATTTATTCAAAATCTTTACAGCGTGCAGCGCTTGCGATTTATGTTCAGCCGTAACTTATAGCTCAATAGTCGCAGCTTAGGAAACGATTTTGAAGATATTTAGGTATTCTAATTTCAAAGTGGTAGTAGTGCGTACGAGTATTATTTTAATTTGGTATATTTTGTCTGTTGCTTGATTTCCACATTTTAAGTTTTTTAATTGGGGTCGGATGATGATTTTATATAACAGATGATATTGTTGTGCATCTAGCACATGCAATGATCGCTCGATGGCGTGAAAATAAATGTATTTTGGGGTTCCCCACACTAGTACTAGAGGTCTTGTGTAGGTACTGAAAAATGATATTGAGGTCTTTAAAGTATATATTTTTCATAAATTGAATATTTTAAACACTTCTAAAGTTGAAAAAAGGATATAAAAACATATATGTCCGACTCGCACTTAGGCAATTTTACTAAAGTAATGATACCACGAATAATTCTAGTCGAGTCAGCAGATTGGTGCTAAAGTATGGCTCTCTTCCATCATCCAATCTTTTCAATATGTTAAGTTCCTCATTCAGTAACAATTGTACTTTACAAAAGTTAAATTAGCTTTGAGGAGGTCTTTTGTGTGAAAATGTGCAACCACATTATGGGTACATCTAATTGAGTTCATCAATCAAATAAAAAAGTTCACCCTCACCGAATTGTTTCCAAGAGGGTACCGTTTGTGACGTAAGCCGGTCGGATATAGTCCCGTTAGTGAGGGTGACCATGTTTCGCAAAAAAAGGACATTTTTATTAACGGCCGGGATTCCAGACATAACAGAAAATCTATCGAGTCTGTGAAATATATGCAACCGGGTCGGTAAAAGGATTAATTTATTTCATGAAGTAAACGATGCAATGAGGGCCTCAATTGCACTACTAAATTGATATTACGAAACTTTACAATCAAAATGTAATTTTTTGTATTCCGGTACAACTTTCATGTTAATGGTTGAAAGTAGTAATTGTATAGTCTAATGGTGCAACAATTTAAAACCTACCACTAAACAGAACGTGTTTTTTAATTCGAGATGAGACGTTCCCAATTTGCTTGTATGCGTCATGGCGACCCTATGTCAGGGATCCGTATGGCAAGGTTCCAAATGAGTTTCTCTCCACCGATAACATGTCTTGTCTGGAACTATGTCGTAGTATCGAGTTACTTGGTTGGATAAGGTTGAAGTGCTCATATCAAAGATGCGTCTGCTTTCTGCACATTGTGAATTTTTTTTTGTTATTTTATAAGGTTTCCCATATTCAAAAAACAGTTTATTGCTACATTTGATTTTATTTCAACCTATCGCAGTCCACTGCAGGACCTTAATCCAGCACCAGATATTGTAGTCCCCCGCTATTTTCATCCTATATTACGCTTGCCAAACCGCGGTGTCTACTCCAAACACGTGAATCGTTTCAATGATTCCTACTTCTAGACTCTGAGATAGTTGTTTATTTCTGTTTCAATTTATTAATTTTTATTGCCTTTAACATGAAAAGGTTTGGGCTTAAGTTAGCTGTAAGTTTACAATGTTATTACAAAATAATTAGCTTATTAGAAATTGCTAATCATCAGGTAGGCATCAATCGCCTGATTAGACAGGATCCACTAGTATAATATGAAACAACGTTTACACATAAGATGAATATATGATGAACACCTCTAAATTCAACACCAGTCAGCGAAAAGGTGAATAAAGATCGTGTCTTAGCAAGCTCGAAGTGAGAAACTTTCCTGCTATGTCGGCTCACTGCCTAAGAAAGATAGCACACAATGACTGGATGACAAAGGCTGGCAATAAGTCTTTGTCGCGTAACATCGGGAAAACTTAAATCCGATAGTTGACGGATACAAGCTTAGTTGACGATGGTGATTGTTAAATACCTAAAGTTTAAATCTATACTAATATTATAAAGAGGAAAACTTTGTTTGTAATGAATAAACTCAAAAACTAATTTTTTTGTTGGATAATACTTTTTAATTAAAAAATTTACAGTCCTTGCAGTTCCCGCAACCTACGGGGGCATTGAAGATGATCGTTGGTATATTACTCTTTCTTTTAGATAGCCGAATTGTGTCAGTTTTAAAGGAAAATGACCCCCAAAAATCTCTGTTCTTTTTCCGAAATTTTTAAAATTCTTAAAATATATATATATTGAATTTCAAAATTCCAACACCATACGATTCACCATTAATTTCTGCATCTCATGATACTGTCCTGGCTAACTTGCATATTTTCGGAGATGATCGGAGATTACAATTTTCAAAATTCTGTTATTCGATGCGCAATATTCATACCTCGAGGGAATTCTTTGTTTTCTTTGATATTTTGAAAAATGACCGAATTGTAGCAGTTTTAATGAAAAATAATCCCAAAAATCTCTGTTTCTTTGATAATTTTTAAATTTTTGAAAAAAGTATCCAACGAATTTTTAAAATTTGCACTCACAATGCTAGATAGTCCTGGCTAACTTGCATATTTTCGGAGATATTGCGAAATTGATGCGAACCCTGTAAACGAACGTATAGACATCTTCAATATCAAAAAATATAGCAAGCTATGTTTCACCGCGCGGCGGCACGCGTCGCGTCAGATTATGTTTTACTGCGGGAGAATATAATCTTATACCGCGGCTAATATCTCGCCAAACAGCCAGTATGTATATGTTTTAGCAGTGGCATACCGAGGTTTTACCTAGGCGCGGGCGTAATGCCTTAGCGAGGCCCTTTGACAGTATATTTAACCTAATAGTGCCGTCCTCTTTCATTTAGTCTTTCTAGAAACTAATCTTTTTAAGTCATTTTAGTTAAGAACAACAGAAATAAGAGGCTTTGTTGTCAGTGTTCAGTCTTTTCTCTCATTAATCCTAAGTGAGTTCGAGCAAGTCCCTTCGAGCGCGAAACCCCACTAGGCGCGAGGCCGCGGGCGGTGGTTCGCTTCGTCCACGCCTTGCTACACCACTGTGTTTTAGACTAATTAGTCGTTAGGTTTAAATCTAAAAGACAATAATAATACACTGCTGGATTTAACGGCTCTATGGTAGTGTAGTATCGGACACTCGCGAGAATAGCGTTCTCTCACTTGTCAAAAATATTCACTAAAGCAAAATAAAAATGTGTTTCTATGTATTTACGTATGTTTTTACAAAACAAAATGTATATAAGTATGTTAATCAGTTATTTAGTACGCGAATTACAAGCTACTCACATAATGAGGGGCTTTGTGAATGTCATTAGATATTTATTAACAAAAAAAATCTTCAGAAAAGTATTTCTGTAGCTACAATGTTTAACATTAGTATGACCATAGATTTCCCAATTGTTATTCCGATGTCTGTGAGTACGACACATAAAGTGTAGTTCGTAGCAAAGGTACTTCTGAATTTCCAGCGCTCTGCAACGCGGCGATATGTAGGTATAATTATAATATGCATCATGAAGGGTTAGTAAATGTGTGCAGTGGGAATTAATTATTCGAATATTATGTTGATACTGTTTAAAAATGTGTATTCACGGAGTCATAAAAAATATTTTTAATTAAAAATGGCATCATCTTTATCTGTTTTTAATTATTCTAAGTTAAGACATTATAGAATGTCTTATCGAGGGCAGGGCCTATCCGCACTTTAGACTTTAGATCTTTGAATTGATTTTGAGACCGGAAAGTACCAATTTGTTTGAAAGCATTACTTTAATTGATCGGCTTTAAAAAAAGGGAAATATTTTACTCGTAGTTTTTGAATTTTTTTTTATAACAGGATAAGAGAAGCTTATATAAATACAATAAGAAAGAAATAAATTTTATATGGTACACATCCAAAACATTGTACAAGTATAATAAATGAAAACATATCACACTTGTTTTATACTATGCCGTAAATTAATACCAATGAATTAATATTAATCTTATTTTAATTCGTATATATGTTTGCCAGGGCTTAAAGCCACTTGACCACGATACCTTCAAATCCGTCAACCAACAAATGGTAGCAATCTAGGATTTTTACACTAAATGTTTCGATTATTTAAATGTGCAAAAGGTACCAACCAAATAATCTGAGTTTTTGAAGATACCAATATAGTATTTTATAGCACTGCATTATATAAGTATCTCGCTTTCGAATGACTAGTCTGAAGTATAAGCATCACTAGACACCGTATTCTCGGTATGACTGACTGATTAGTATTCGTGGAAATAATTTGGCCAAATGCGAGACATACTTGCCATAAAAAAACTCCTTTGTTCTGTGGTATTCTGTAGGGAACCCTAAAAAACTTCTTTCTGTAAATTTCAAGTTTTCCCACAAATCCAACAGCCCAACAAGTGAATCAACGCCGGAATATGTATGTTGGACTACTTAAAACTTTTTTCCAGAGTTCCAAACAAGTTGGACTTTCGCCGTAAGGTTAAATTAGCTCTAACAAACAAATGTTTGGGACGACTTGTTCCAGAGACGTACTGAGTAGAAAATTGTTATCATGGTCTTTCTTATAATTCATATATATCACCATCATTAGCGTTTCAGCCACAAGATATTTTATTTTATTATATATTATTGCTAAATATAAGGCTTGTCTATTATCTTTTTAAACTTACTATAATTTCATAAGTACGTGGTAATTGTAGTTACTGATTATAGCAATAGAGACTTTGAATTGGAACCTTATGTCTATAGGATAAAAAATATATTTTCGTCAGTATTATCAAATACGAATGGGCTTGTTTGACCTATCTCATACAAGATGGGCCACACTACTGAGCCACCGACACTCGCATACTTAGACAAAAATTTGGATAAAAATTACTAGTAATGGGTTCAAGTTATTCTCGTTGTTGCCACAAAAGAAAAGTACGTAAGCATTACTTTACAGGACCGCAATGTCAGAACCAGCGTAGGTAAATCGATTATAAGTATCACTTACCATGATCTCAATTAACATAGCGTAAACATCTGCACCACTCTTTTTGAATAGTGTAAACAACTCTTAATGAATAATAAAGAGTGAATTGTATTATATCATTGAATACATCCCTGTCGTCGGTTTCTGTTGTAGCGGTAAAGCGCGGTCACGCGTTTACAGCCGCGTCGTGGAAATAAAACTTTAACGAGGCCTGTGACCGGCTTTATTGTAAATTTAAATGACTTCAAGTGCTGTAAGCATCGCGGTTTCCAGTTAGTTTTGTTATGCTCATAACAATAACAATGAACAGACGAAGTATATGACTACAAGGATTATGTCTAATTATTAAAGTCTGATTCACGAAAGTTTATTATAAATTTGACGATTCAAAGTGTCTTGTAGAATTAATTGAATAAAGGAATTTTTCATTCATTTATTCATTCGAATGGCGGCCTTCTGCACAAGAAAAAAAATATTTTAACTCTTTGACAGCCATGAAACCAGACACAGTCGAATTTCTATTGTTTTTCGCCGGACAGATGACCAACATGGCGACCAACGTGTTAATGATAATGAAACAATATAATTCTGAAAAATTTAAAAATATCATAGGCGTAAACGATATACAAGAATTTCCGTGTCATCGCCATCGCAGCTCCAAAGGGACCAAAAAATTACTTCACTGCATCTTTCCTGTGTATAGTACTATACATAGATTTAATTTTCGTGTACACATAGCAGCTCAAACTTGCTACATCGTGTGAAACGTAGTACTGAGTTACGAAAATAACAAATAACGTAACAACTTAGAATGGAATTCAATTAATTGTTTATCATCATCATCATTTGGCTATAACAGCCCACTGTAGGGCACAGGCCTTCCCGTACAGCAGACTGATTGGGCAGTATCACCAAATAGGACAACTCAGCATTTGTCCTGTCATGCCAGGTCGCTGTTTTTCAGTGACGCACTGTCTGAAATTTGATTAAGTGCATACTGAACGTCTTCACGTAATTAGGCACTTTCCCCAATGATATCTGGTCCTAAGTCCACTATAATAAAAGCTCCAATAGGACCGTAATTGTGCTACAATAGTTTTTTTTATTATTTATTTATTATTACATCAATTCACATAATGACTTACAGTTACCCAAAACGTCATCATGCCACACATAAAAAAAATAACAAACACTAAGGGTCAATACAATTAATACATGAAAATTCGTTACAAGTTATAAATGTCAAATTATACTAAACGTCAAATTATAAAAAAAGTAAGATTTAAAAATGTCAAATAATTGAACATTAAAATTAAAATAACATACAAATAGATTAATAATAAGAGAAAAATAAAGATCTAAGTTAAATTAAAGCGATAGTAATAAGCAAAATGTCCAAAAATTCATACATTATAAATATGTCACAAGACTAAAAATATAGTATAAAAATGTCAAGTAATTAAACATTAAAAAATAATGTTCATCAGATTGTTTAATAAATGTCAACTGTTGGACTAAAGTTATATAGTTATATAAACCATTAGGTCAGCTGTCAAAGTTGTAGACTACCAATTGAAAACTTCTACAAACAATTTAGACACAATAATTAGTTGTTTTAATGATTGACAGTTAACATGCTGCTCTATAACTATTGCGATATAATTACGATCCTATTGGTGTATTTTAAAATGAACAGAATTAGAGCCCTATTAATAATTCATAATTGAAGTTGCATATTTAAAGGAAACTAAGCTTACCTCTCTCGATAGAAGCTTCTAGAACCTAGGTATTTTATTTTAGCGCTTTTCAGGCGACACGTGCGCAAACACGGCGATGTTATGTTTCGCTCAAAAATGTAATGAATCTAGGAGGCGGAACCGCCGGGAAAATATTGGAGCTCCATACTGAAACAGTTGCATGTAATTATCTGAAAACGTTTCTAGCGCATTATTTTTGTTAATGTAGATTTCATTACATACATAAACGCTATACAGTCTGAAGACCAAGAGCGTCGGTGGCTTAATGGTGTGGACTGTTGCCTTCCAATCGGGAGGGCGTAGGTTCAAATTCCGTCATATACCAAAGTGTTTCCGAATTTTTAAAATTATATGTACGTTATCCGACGCTCTTACGGTGAAGGAAAACATCGTGAGGAAACCTGCGCACGCCTGCGAAGAGATTTGTACAGTTTAAGTTTCTTGATGTAAATCTTAGTCATTACATTCTCAGTTTTTTTCCAATTTGGTAAGGACATTGCAGACTGAATATGCATGTTTAAAAATAAAGTTGATTCCGTACTTGAAAAAGCATGTTAACCCGTCAGTCCCGACAGTCATTTTAAAACGAAGACACAGGCCGAAAGGCGATCCAGAATGTCTAAACCATTGTTCACCAGTCGGACTAAATTGGATAATTAAAAGAACATTCAATTTTGTATTGGAATCCGCAAACCTTGTCGCAGTGCTATCCAGTCAGTCAAAGTAAAGTATTGACCGTGTTAGCAAACCTAATTGGTCCATCAAAGTCTCCGGACCTGTCTGGAGTTGCAACGTAATCGCCCGTAGTTCCCGAGGGTGCAAAGAATAATTATTCCGCTCGTCGAGACTCCGTGGCGCTGTTATCCCCATACGAGATTGATTGTTTTAGTTAGGCAGGGGAAAACCTTAGATGGCCAGTTGCTAAAAAGGTATAATGGATTTTGTGAAAATACTTAGGCAAAAAAAAATCGGTTATAAAGTGAGGATGATAATTCTTTTTTGTGTGGTCCGAAAATCCCTAAACAGACAGTTGTAAGTACAATAGTGTAATTAGTTTTTAACTTGTGTGAAATTTACTAATGGCTGAAAGATGTTCAGAAAAAAATGTACCTAGGTACAAATAATTTTGTCACTCACTGTAACTCAAAGGTTGGACTGACTGACTGACATAGTGATCTATCAAC